>CAUYON010181471.1:0-18213 GCA_963573935.1 Arctocebus calabarensis
ATATAGTGATCAAGAAAATGCCATGAAGGCTATCTGTAACAGTATGATGAAAACATTTCTGAATGTATATGAATCATGCCCTATGATTGCACCAATGTACAGAATTATGATTCAATAAAATTATAAAAAAAAAAAAAAGAATTGCAAGGAATGACAAGGGAAAGAGGCAGGTGGGGGTGAGAGCAAGAGACAGCCAAAATGCTTGGAAATGACAACTGGCATAAAGCTCCACCAGGAAATTACAAGCCATCAGTCAGGGACCTTAACTCAATACAACAGACAAAATAGCCTAGACCAACTCTTACAAGTATCAGCAAAACACATTATCAAATTCAACTGATGAGAATGTCATACAAATGAATAGCAAGGTGATAGGTACAGAGTAGCTCCGTGTACTAGTCTTTCCACTTTTTTTTTTAAGAGACAGAGTCTCAGGTTGCATCAGGTTGGAGTCCCATGGTGTTAACCTACCTCAAATTCTTGGGCTCAAGTGATCCTCTGGCTTCAGCCTCCTGAGTAGCTAGGACTACAGGTCCCCACCACAATGCCCAGCTAATTTTTCTATTTTTAAGAGAGATAGAGTCTCACTCTTGCTCAGGCTGGTCTCAAACTCCTGAGCTCAAGTGGAGCTCCTCCTGCCTTGGCCTTCCAGAGTGCTAGAATTACAGGTGTGGGCTACTGTAACCAGTCACCACTTTTGTATTATGCTTGACATTTTTATTTAAAAGTAAGTATTCTTGGACCAAGTGATACTTATCCTGGAAATGTATGGCTGGCTCAACATTTGAAAATCAATCAATGTAATTCACTGAATTAACATACTAAAGAAAAATCATATGATCATCTCTAGATGCATAAAAAGCACTTGATAAAATTCAATATCCATTAATGATTTTTCTAAAAACTCTCAGCAAACTAGGAACTTCCTTAACCTTATAAAGAACACCTAAAGAAATCCTACAACTGGCTCGGTGCCCATAGCTCAGTGGTTAGGGCACTGGCCACATACACAGAGGCTGGTAGGTTCAAACCCAACCCTGGACTGCTAAACAACAATGACAACTTCAACAAAAAAAAAAAAAAATAGTGGGATGCTTTGGCAGGCACCTGTAGTCCCAACTACTCAGGAGGCTGAGGCAAGAGAATCGCTTAAACCCAAGAGTTTGAGGTTGCTGTGAGCTGTGACACTATAGCACTCTACAGAGGACGACATAGTGAGACGCTGTCTCAAAAAAAACCCCAAAATCCTACAACTAACACAATGCTTATGATAAATGATTTGACTGTATTCCCCCTATTATTGTCTACTCTTATCCCTTCTATTCAAAATTGCAATATCATAGCCAGGTACAGTGGCACACACCTGTAGTCTTATGTAGTCCCAGATATTCAGGAGGCTAAAGTGGGAAGCTTGGTTGAGCCCAGAAGTTTGAATTCAGCCTGGGCAAAATAGCACGACCTCATTTCTCAAATTTTTTTTAATTGTAATAGAGGTTATACCCAATTCAATAATGCAAAAAAAAAAAAAAAAGAAAGAAAGAAAAGATATAGACTAGAAAGAGAGAAATAAAACTATTTTTATACTCTGACGACATAATAGCCCATGTAGAAAATCCCAAGGAATCTACCGGAAAAGCTAATAGTTTTCATAAGTCAATTTAGCAAGATTCCAGGATACAAGGTCAACATATGAAAATCATTGTATTTCCATATTGTTGTAATGGATCATTGAAATTAAATTTAAATTTAAAAAAACAGCAACATTTACAATATCATTCAAAAAATAAAATACTTGGCTCGGCACCTGTGGCTCAACAGGCTAAGGCACCAGCCACGTACACCTGAGCTGGCAGGTTCGAATCCGGCCCGGGCCCGCCAAACAACAATGACAGCTGCAACCAAGAAATGGCCGGGCGTTGTGGCAGGCGCCTATAGTCCCAGCTACTTGGGAGGCGGAGGCAAGAGACTCGCTTGAGCCCAGGAGTTGGAGGTTGCTGTGAGCTGTAATGCCACAGCACTCTATCCAGGGTGACAACTTGAGGCTCTGTCTCAAAAAAATAAAATAAAATAAAATAAAATACTTAAATATAATCTAACAAAATATGTACAGAAACAAAATGCTGAAAACCACACATCCCTTATAAAAGAAATCAAATAATACTTAAATAAATGGAAAGATACAAAAAGTGCACGGATTGGAAAACTCAATATTATTAAGATATTAACTCTATCCAAATAGATCTAGAGAATCAATACAATCACAAACAAAATCCCTGCAAATATTTTTGTAGAAATTTATAAACTGATTCTAAAATGTATATGGAAAGAAAGCTGAATGTAGTGGCTATAATCATGCCTATAATCTCAGCACTCTGGGAGGCTGAGGCAGGACTGCGTAAGATCAGAAGTTTGAGACCAGCCTGAGCAAGAGAGAGACTCCGTCTCTACTAAAAATAGAAAAATTAGCCAGGCATCATGGCAACTGCCTACTCAGGAGGCTGAGACAGAAGGTTCACTTAAGCCCAAGAATCTGAGGTTGCAGTGAGCTATGAGGACACCACTGCCTTCTACCCAGTGCAACAAAGTGAGACTCTATCTCCAAATAATAAAATAAAATTTGTATGGAAAGAAAAAGAAACTAAAATACCCAAAACAATTTTGAAAAAGAAGAAAAAGTTAAGGAATCATACTACTTGTTTCAGCACTTATATTAAAGCTACAGGAATCGAAATTGTGTGATATTGGCTAAAGGACAGATGAACAGATCAATGAATCAGAATACAGTATACATAAATAAACCAATAAATATGAGGTCAAATGATTTTCAACAAAGGTACAAAGGTAATTCAACAGAGAAACAAAAGACTTAGTAACAAATGGTGCTGGGAAAACTAGACATCTGTATACAAAAAAGGAAATTAAACTCAACCCATACAAAGTAATATATACAAGTTAATTCAAAATGGATCACAGACCTGAATGAGAAATCTAAAAGAAACTTTGAGAGGAAGACACAGGAGAAAAGTCTTTGTGACCTTGGATTAGGCAAAGATTTCTTAGATGTAACTCCAAGACTATAAGCTAAATAAGGAAAAAATGTATAGAAACTGGAACTCATCAAATGAAAAAAACTTCTGCTCTCTAAAAGAGACTTTTAAGAGACTGAAAAGATAAGCTACAGCCTAGAAAATATTTAGAAAATACATATCTGAGAGAAGACTTATATTTAGAATATATAAATAATTAACATTCGATAATAAGAAAACAAACAACACAACTAAAAATTTAACAAAAGATTTAACAGACATTTCACCAAAGAAGAATACAAAAGAATACAAATGCCTAATAGGCATGTGAAATAATGCTCAGAATCCTCAGCCATTAAGGAAACAAGAATGACTAACATAATTCTACACATCCACTAGTATGTCTATAATTGCATTTTTTTTGAGACAGGGCCTCACTCTATCAGCTAGAATAGAGTGAAGTAAACAATCATAGCTCACTGTAGCCCTGGAATCCTGGGCTCAAGCCATCCTCCCACCTCAGTCTCTGATTAACTGGAACTAGAGGCTGGCATCATTATGCCTGGTGAATTTTTTAAATTTTTAGTGTAGAGATAGAGTATTGAGAGTATGAATATTGCACAACAATATTTCTGTGAAAAATGTAGAACAAACAACATAATTTTGTAGATAAGAAACAGTCCTAATAGAAAGTGGTGAAACTTACTTTGGTTGTAGCACCATTTTCATTTGTTATTTTTGCGAAGAAATGCTGCTGCAATGAGATATTTTATTTTAAATTTTCATTTTTTTCTCATTTCCTTCGTGCTGGGAAGACTGTTACGAATGCTTAGTCTGGTAATGTTGACATATAGTGTGTATTCTTCTGCACTGTTCATGTCAATATATAATAAACAATGCTTGGGCAGTCTAATTCAATAATAAAATAATCTAAACTCCACCATGCCCTAAAAGCACTACATTCAAACTCCTTTGTTTTCTCTTTTATTCTTTTTTGATATAATGTGCATGTATTCATAATAAAAAATAAAATGCTGTGGTATAGCAAGTAATACAATTGGCACTCAATGTACTGTCAAGTTATAATAGTATAACTATGCTTTGTAGAATGACAAGCAACAGTGCAAAGCAATGAGGGCACCACAATTTGGCTCTGTCACAGAGTTAATTTTGACTCAATTCACTCTTTTGTAGGGGGAAAGCATCCATGAACAATACATAAATGAATAAATGTGGATGTACTCTAATAAAACTTTACTTATAGACACAGAAATTTGAATTTCATATGATTTTCATGTTTCTAAATATTATTCTTCTTTTGATTTTTTTCAACCATGTAAAGATGTAAAAACCATTCTTAGATTACAGCCATATGAAAGCAGGTGGCAAGCTGGATTTGGCCTACAGGTAGTCCACCAATTTCCAACTCCTGCCACACACACATGAAGATTCTTAGGATAACTACAGGTGCATCATGCAGTCTTCAGAAGGCTTTTTTACAATCGGAATGGCATCTTCAACCATAGTATACTTAGAATGTTGTTGATGCTCATAATAATGTAGTCTTCTTTGGGCATATCAAAAAAGGTATACTTCTAATTATCTAGATATTTCACTTTAATTTTTAATTGCAAAATAATTGTCATAATATAAAAGACAGAAAACCCACTACCCCATTTTCTAAAAACATATATTTTAGTTAAGACTCAGAGTAATAAAAAGTATATATAAATGAGTATCAAAAATTTTTTTTTTTGCAGTTTTTGGCCAGGGCCGGGTTTGAACCCACCACCTCTGGCATATGGGGCTGGCGCCCTACTCCTTGAGCCACAGGTGCTGCCCATAAATGAGTATCAATATTTATGTACATATAAAACATAAATCTATAAATATGCAACCACAACAATGTCAAGATTCCACATTCATATTTTTAAAATTGAAATATGTGTATTTTTTCTTTTTTTAAAGAGGAATTAATAGGTCAAAGAAAACTTATCTAGCTTCAAGATTAGAAGTATGAAACTTTTTATCGCCAAGTATATCAATGTGTTTACTTCTATCTCAGTTTTAGAAGTAATTTAAATTATTTTTTCTGAGACAGAGTCTCAAGCTGTCACCCTGGGTAGAGTGCCGTGGCATCATAGCTCACAGCAACCTCCAACTCTTGGGTTCAAGCAATCCTCTTGCCTCAGTTTTTCTATTTTTAGTAGAGACGGGGTGTCGTTTTTTGCTCAGCCTGGTCTTGAACCCAAAAGCTCAAGCAATTCACTTGCCTCAGCCTCCCAGAGTGTCAAATTATTTTTTTAATTGAGACAGAGTCTCACTTTGTCACCGTTGGTAAAGTGCCATGCAGTCATAGCTCACCGCAATCTCAAACTCTTGGGCTCAAATGATCCTCTTGCCTCAGCTTCCCAATAGCTGCCACAATGTCTGGCTAGTTTTTTAGAAATAGGGTCTTATTCAGGCTGGTCTCAAACAACTGAGCTCAGGCAATCCACCCTCCTCAACCTCCCAGAGTGCTAGGATTACAGGTGTGAGCCACCATACCTGGCCAAGAAGTAATTTAAATTTCCTAGCAGAATTCTAGTCAATGGCATTTGACTTCAATTTTCAAAGAGTAACTTACTTTAATATGATGTACGCCATTCACTTTTCCAATTTGTTGCTCAATTGTCCAAACACAGGAATTGCAAGTCATCCCATCCACAGTGATGATAACAGAATTCACACCCATACTTGGATCCATATTGATTTCTCTTTACATTCCTATTAGAAACAATAAGCTCATTAAAATTCAGCTATGAAAATAATCTTTCCTTGAATTTTCTCCCACCTCACCAGTTAAAAATGTGTCAATAATATAATATGATCACTATCATTTTCTACTTGCCTAGGGAAAAGTTTTTGTCACCTTTGATGGGGTAAAGGAAAGTTGTTTCTATGGCTATGCTAACAAAAATCTGGGGCTGGGCAAATGGCTCACAACTATAATTCTAGCACTCTGGAAGGCCAAGGTGGGTGGATTGGCTGAGCTCAGGAATATGAGAGCAGACCAAGCAAGAGTCAGATTCCATCTCTACTACAAATAGAAAAATTAGCTAGGCGCTATGGCAGGCGCCTATAGTCCCAGCTACTCAAGAGACTGAGGCAAGAAGATCACTGGAGCCCGAGAGTTTGAAGTTACTGTGAGCTATGACATCATGGTACTCTACCACAGGTGACAAAGTAAGACTCTGTCTCTATATAAATAAATACAAAAATCTGTATTACTTGAATAATAAAAGTAATTACCCTTCATAGAGGGCATTCCTGATTACTAAAATTCTCCCCTACACAATCTCATTGAATATTTGGAAGTAGATGTAATTAAGAACTAAGCAAAAATAACAAACATCCTTACAACAGCCAACAAGATCCATCCTGCCCCCATCAAGTTTACCTGTCTGACCACCCCCCTTTACCATTCACCAACTCCCTCTCTGTGCCAATTGCACTGGCCTCCTGGCTGTTCCTCTTGCCACTTCACAGCCTTGGCTTTAGTTATTCCCTCAGTTTGGAATTATCTTCCTCCAGATATCTGCTAGGCTAATTTACTTGACACCTTTGCTCAAATTTAACAAATTTGATGAGGCCTGTGTTGACCACCATATTTAAAATTGCAATCATATGTATATGCACATATACTCTGATTCCCCTTACCTCTTTCTTTTTAATTTTTTAATAGAATTTACTACCTTCTAATATACTCCATAATTTGGTTATTTATTTTGTTTACTGCTTATTTTTTGTCTTCCTGTGGTAATTTAAAAATACGTTCACAAATTCTTTGTTACTTCTGGCTTTAAGAGGAAGATTTAACTCCTTTCCTCTTGAGTATGGCCTGAACTTGGTGACTTATTTCTAACAAATCGACTATGGTAGAAGTGACAGGTATGACTTCTAAGACTAGGTCATAAAAGGCATTGCAAGAGTGTTAAAAAGGCATTGTGACCTCCCTCCTGAATCACCCAATGGGGAGGGGAGTGTGCTACGGGCCATTTATGAAGCCATCCTTATGAAAAAGTTCATGTGGTAATGAACTGAAGCCTCATGTCAACAAATAGCAAAGACTTGAGGATTCTCACCAATAGCTAAGTGAGTGAACACTCTTAAAAATTGTTCCTTTAGACCCAAGAGAAGCCTTTAGACGACTGTAGCCCAAATCAATATATTGACTACAACTTCATTGACTACAACTTGAACCAGAACAACCCAAGTAGGCCACTCACCAATTACTGACCCACATAAATTGTGAGATAATAAATGTTTGTTGCTCTAAGACACTAAATTTGGGGGGGATTTGTTATACTTCAATAATTAACTAATGCATTTTCCACTTGAATGAAAACTCCATGAAGGCTAAACTCTGTTTTTTCATTGATATTAGGTTGAATCACATTAAATCACCATTGGTGCATGTACCATTGTCAAATATTGGCAACTTCATACAGACCAAATTATATAGCCCATGGAAACAGTGGTTTCCTCTGGATAGGGGTAAGGAGTATTAGGACATAAGAATAATAAAGAGGCTCAGCGCCTGTGGCTCAACGGGCTAAGGCGCCAGCCACGTACACCTGAGCTGGCGGGTTCGAATCCAGTCCGGGCCCGCCAAACAACAATGGCGGCTGCAACCAAAAAATGGCCGGGCGTTGTGGCGGGTGCCTGTAGTCCCAGTTACGTGGGAGTCGGAGGCAAAAGACTCGCTTGAGCCCAGGAATTGGAGGTTGCTGTGAGCTGTGATGCCACAGCACTCTACCCAGGGTGACAGCTTGAGGCTCTGTCTCAAAAAAAAAAGAAAAAAAAAGTATAATAAAAAGAATTTTTAGTGTATAACCTCTTGTACCTTTCATTCCAAATGGTATAAAAATGATTATTGTATCATTTTAGTTTTGCTAAGCTTAGAGAAACATTTAAAAGAAAATGCTGCTGAACCATGCCCTCTGCAAAGCAAAATGATTAATATTCTCTAATAACTTCTCCAATGTGTTTCTGTGAAGCTTTGAATAACTGGACAATCTGGTCTATAATATTCATATTATAGCAGTTTGATCTAAGACACAAATATTCCCTTTAAAAAATTGATATATAATTCGTATGCTATAAAATTCACTCCTTTAGGGTACACTGTTCTAAGATTTTTAGTATATTTACAAGGATGTGCAATCATAATAATTACGCAGTTGCAGAATATTTTCACTATCCCAAAAAGAATCCCCAGACCCATTGGCAAATGTTCCCTATTCCCCTCCACTCACAGCCCCTCAAAACCACTAATTTACTTTCTATGGATTTGCCTATACTGGTCACTTCATATAAAAGGATTTATTCAATATGTGGCATTTTATGTCTGAATTATTTCACTTAGCATAATGTTTTCAAGGTACATCAATGTGTAGACTATATGAGAACTTCATTCTTTTCATTTCTTAATGAATCACAAAAGCTTTTAATGCTTAAAAATCCAATTTATCTATGTTTTTCTATTGGTGTTTGTGTATTTGTGTGATATCTAAGAAACCATTGCCATATCCAAGGTTATGAAGATTTACTCTCATGTTTTCTACTAACTGTTTTTGTAGTTTTGGCTCTTACATTTAGTATGTTAGTCCATTTTTTAGTTCATTTCTCACTAATACATATTATTACCTGACTTTTTGATTCTAACCTTCCCAGTGGGTATAAAGTGGTATCTCACTGTAGCTTTTATTCACATTTCCCTGATTACTAGTAATGTCAAGCATCTTTTCATATGTTTATTGGCTATTTGTATATCTTTGAAGAAATGTCTATTCAAGTAATTTACTCATTTTTAAGAGTGTCGTCTGTTGCTGAATTACAGGAATTCTGAATATTACTCCCTTATGAGACATGATTTTCAAATATTTTCTCCTATTAATTAGGATGTCTTGCCACTCTCTTGATAATGTCCTTTGATGTAAAAAAGTTTTTAATTCTGAAGAAGTTCAATTTATCCTTTTTTTTTCTTTGTTGTTGATGTTCATTTTTAAAATATAAAAATCCTAGAAAAGCTAAAGGAGGTTAGGTTTACCTCTCTTGGTCTTAACTGTCAACTACCGCTAATTCTGAAACAATTGTAATTTATAACTTTATTTGGAACTGACTATGTGTATTTATATTATTTACTTTTAAATTTGTAGTTAAAGCTATTCCAAATGCAATAGTTAACACTAATGTCAGTCTTACCTGTCTTTACGGAAACACATTATCTATTCAACATAAAAAAAAAAAAAACCTTTTGTCTATTTTTTGTTTCTAATGACTTAAAACAGCCCTTAATCAAGGTAAAAGAAAATAACAACTTCTAATGAAAGAGACTGGCAAAGATTCTCACATTTTGGTAATTTATGACTTATAAATAATGTACTTATAAAAATAAACTGTCATTGCTCCGAGAAATTCCATCTGCCTTTCTCTAGCCAGAGTAGCTGCTGCCATTAGGACAAAATCTGAATCTCTGAATGAATCATAAGTGAAAAAAGGGAAGAAGTAGAAATGAATTAGTTTAGGAGCTAGAAATATTTTAGATCAACATTTTTTTCTACATTGTCTGAATTTTCTACTGCACAGAATTTCATGATTTAGAGATTATTTATGTTAATGTATATCTTACTCTGTTTCAAATTTTTACTATGAAAAATTTCAGCCATATATAAAAGCTAAAATAGTATAATGAACATCTGGTATATCCTGTAATTAACTCAATAACTGTTAAACATTTCACTATATTTGCTCTATTCTTCCTAAATTATGTGCATATAAATTTTATAAATGATAATACTTCAGCATGAATTTACAAAGAATAAGAACTCCTAAATAACTACAGTATCATTATCACAACTAAGAAAACCAATGGTTGTGCACACAACATCTATTCTCTATTTAAATCATTCCAAATGTCCTAAGAACAGCTTTATAAGTTTTTATTTTTTCCAATTCAGGATCCAGACAATGTTTGTATGTTGCATTTGGTTATGTCTCTTTTATCTCATTTAATCTAGAAAAGCCCACACCAAATATATTTCCCCTGTGAAGAGAGTTTTTAAAGAATCTAGGTCACTTGTCTTGATATCCACCATTTTTTTTTTTGAGACAGAGTTTCAAACTGTCACTGTGGTTAGAGTCCTGTAGTGTCATAGCTCACAGCAACCTCCATCTTGAGCTCAAGTGATCCTCATGCCTCAGTTTTTTCTTTTTTTTAGTATAGACAGGGTCTCACTTTTGCTTAGGCTAGTATTGAACTCATGAGCTCAAGCAATCGACCTGCCTTGGCCTCCCAGAGTGCTGGGATTACAGGCGTGAGACACTGCACCCATCCTTTTTTAAAATTTTCTTTTGAGACAGAGTTTCATTTTGTCACCCTTGGTAGAGTGCTGTGTCATCATAGCTCACAGTAACCTCAAATTCTTGGGTACAAGTGATCCTCTTGTCTCAGCCTCCCATGTAGCTGAGACTACAGGCAACTGCCCCAATGCCCAGCTATTTTTGGAGATGGAGTCTCCCTCTTGCTCAGGCTGGTCTTGAACTCCTGAGCTCAGGTGATCCACCTGCTTCAGCCTCCCAAAGTGCTAGGATTACAGGGGTGAGCCACCATGCCTGCCTCACCATACATTCTTTTTAAAATAACAAACTATTCTTTGATAGGGAGTTGATAGTTGGAATTATACCTCCTAATACAAACATAAAGTCAGTTAATATTAGGGAACAAAAGCCCTGATAGGACTTGAAAGGCAAGTAATTAGGAGAAAAGAATATTTGGAATGAAGGGAACAGGATGAGCTCAGGTGGAGGGCTCAAGGTGAGGTACATTAAGGCATGAAGGCCTTAGAAGAGGTTCAGTGGGAAGCAGTACAAGGATATAAAAATAGAAGTAAAAATAATATCTACAACAAACAGATCCTATCAAATTTTTCCTTGGAATGGTCTTCTACTTAAACAAAGGAGACTCTTCCTTACTCCTCTTGTAGCACATAGCTGTCTTCTTCCAGGACACAGCACTCAGATTTACTACTATAACTCCCATCTTATGAGTCAAATGGGGCTTTTGAGGGTTGATCTAGGACCATTATCAAAGTTGACTAAATTGTTTTATGCGAAAATATCAAGTTGAACAAATAGAATTGGAAATAAACTTAGGAATGCCATACATTCAGCAGATAAAGACTAGTTAGTTAGGAACATAAATACAGTTTTATTGTCTTTTCTGGGGTAGTCACACAGGTAGTGGATGTGTAGAGCTGGGCTCCAGGTGTCATGCGCTACAAGTTTAGAGGCTTCACACAGAAGTTGATGGGAGCATGGGCTTTGGATGCCTATAGTCCACAGAGATTAAAGCCTGTTGTTTCCATAGAGGCACTACCTAACATATTTGCCAGACTAACTAAACTGACCTCCAATTCCACTGTATATGACTATGATAGGAAAAAACAAGCTTCCAGAGCAACGTAAGTTTTTCCAGAAATCTAATGGTGTGCCTGTTCACCTGAAACGAGGCCTGACTGACCAAATGCTTTACAGGACCACCATGGTGCTGACTCTGAGAGGGACCACCTAATGTCTCTGGGAGGGACCACCTTCTACATGGCTTCACAACCCAAAAACAAATGTGTTAGGCGGCAGAGGAGTGGTTTGCTTTTTGGCATAAACCCTTTGAATTTTCATTTTTCATTGTTTCTGTTAAATTTTTTTTTTCTGGTATGGTTTACTTAACTTTTTTGCAAGAAAAACAAAGATGTGAAGACAATATTTTCATTTGTGCATATGGCATGTCAGAGCTCATTTGACATTTAAAACTATTGGTTAAAGAAATGACATTATGCTCTTGTGTTTGTGTTCCTGATTTTCCTGGAAGTTCTGGATGAAGGTTGCACACAGGTTCATTAATATCAGTCTGTGATGAGAACCTTGGGGAACTAGGGTTGCATTTTTGAGCATAGGATTGAAGCCTTTCTGGATTTGGATGCGACCAAGGAAGGAAGATTGATGCCAAAGCCAGGTGCACGACATGAGGGGTTTGAGTTAATAGTCTCTCAGGGGATTTTTCCATCTTGCAGTAAAAATGTTAATAGAAATGATGTGTTGGGCAGTTCATTTCAAAGGGTTATTTGCCTTATCTCAGATCTTTAGTGAAATGTTATGTGTAGTTGTGTATTTATTCCACCAAGGAACAGAGTCCACCTATTTAGTATTGTACTGTTATCTGTTAATGTGGCTGTGCCACAGATTCTTCTTTACCTTTGAAAATGTCATGGCTCTAAATTATAATTTATTTTCACAGTAAAATAAATACATGAATGAACAATTCCAAGTTTGAAGTTCTTTTAAATTAAAGGACCTTTCAGAATAATTTTGGAACATCAGACCCATCTTAAACCCAGGTTTGATTTCTTTCTTTTTAATTAAGTACCAGATAATCTTTACAAAATGGTTCCTCACAGTTAAGGAGAAGGAGCCTAATAGCATGTTGATGATAACAGTATGTATATGTATACACACACACACATATTTTTTTTCTTTCTTTTTTTTTATTCTTGAGATGGTTTTGTTCTTTTGCCCAGGCTGGAGTGTGGTGGAATAGCTGAATGTAGCCCTGAACTGCTGAACTCAAGCAATGTTTCCACCTCAGCCTCCTGAGTAACTGAGACTATAGGCACGTGCCATTTCACCTGGCTAAAGATTTTTTGTAGAGACAGGATCTCACTGTCTTGGCTAGTCTCAAACTTCTGGCCTCAAGCAGTCTTCCCACCTCAGCCTCCCGAAGTGCTGGGATCACAGGCATGAGCCACTGTGCCTTGCCCATTATGACTCTTTTTTTTTTTTTTTTGAGACAGAGCCTCAAGCTGTCACCCTGGGTAGAGTGCTATAGCATCACAGCTCACAGCAACCTCCAATTCCTGGGGTCAAGCGAGTCTCTTGCCTCCGCCTCCCAAGTAGCTGGGACTACAGGTGCCCACCACAACACCTGGCCATTTTTTGGTTGCAGCCATCATTGTTGTTTGGCGGGCCCTGGGGCTGGATTCGAACCTGCCAGCTCAGGTGTACGTGGCTGGCGCCTTAGCCCGTTGAGCCACAGGCGCCAAGCCCCATTATGACTCTTTATAGAAAACCTGTTTGTGCCTGTAATGCACAATTTATTTAGACACTAATTTCCTATCCTGTCATGATTGGCAGGCTTCACTCACCCTATATTAATGCTGGAAAAAGGTAGAATATTATTATATATAAAGTGATGGTCTGAATCTTGACATAGCAAAAAACAATGGTGAAGATAATAGATGGTGATTGAAGATAGCATTCTCATGGCTAGGAAACCCTTATACATATATCTATACCAATTTAAAGTTATTCTTATCTTTGTTTCTCTCAAGTTTGAAAAATCTCAAACTACAGGAAAACTAATAGTTTCATAACTGTACTAAAAGAATAGTACAGTTATGAAAAAGGAAGATGGCTGACTGGAGGCATCTTTTGCCAGAGGCTCATATCCAGAGGGAGAGATACTGGACAGAAGTGGACTCAGTAAAGCCAAAGGTGGGGAGCTGAGCATAGATGGAAGATAGACAAGTATAAATCATCTTGTCTGGGGCAAGCTGTGACTCCAAGAAAGAGGACCCAAGAAAACAAATTTCAGGTACAAAGCTCATCACCAAGAGGAGAGGAGACCCCTCCCACAAGCCAGAGGCCCATTGTATGCACTCTGCAAGTAAGCAGACAACAAAGGACCTCTTACTTTACCCCATGTGAGAGAGCTGCTAAATCCCTGTCCTCCTTCTCCAGGGAGGTGCCACCTGTGACCAAGGTGTCATCCTGCCTGACATAAAAGTGAACAAATATTTTCCCAAGAATTCTGAAAACCCAGCCCACCCTTCCCCCCTCACCAAGGGGTATTAAGGTCTGCCCCTTGCAGAGATCAGAGTGTTTGGCAATTCCCTGAGAGGCCCCGGCATTGTGCAGGCTGCTGGATAATAGCTCAGAAATAGTGCCTCACTGTGACTCATGTAGAATGAGCAGGGTATGCAGAGAGAGGGACTCACAAGGAGAGAGGGATATGTAGGGGCAGAGGCACTGACAGCCCTGTTCTGATTTTGGCAAGCAAACTTTCCAGACTCCCTTACTCACCAGAGGGGACTAGGATCCAGCCCCTGGGGGTTAACAAATAGAAATGCCTGTGCATTCCTATTATCTGGCTGCTTGAGACCCTTTGAACTCTTCCTCCAACATTATACTGCCTGGGGCAAACTGTTTAGAACTTTTCATCTAGATTGTGTACCTGGAAACCCTCTGAGGTTGAGTGGGGTTTGTTTTATAGTGGAGAGGGACAGATTCTCCTCCTTCAACTGTCAACAGTGAGGGGTGAGTCACCACAAGTGTCTGTATCCTCCCCTAGCTGAGATTCCAGCCTAATATATCAACTCATTGGGATTAGGTAAGGCTACCAGACTTCAAGACAGAGCAAGCTTGCTTTTTATCACCAAGTAGGTCCTCAGAGTCTCTGGCAGCAGCTCTGAAAGGTAATTTTGCCAGACTGTAGGGGAAAAGCCACAATCACAAGCCCCAGCTCATTGGTAAAGGGCTGATTAAGTCCAGTTCCTGCGGCCTCCAATCCACTCTCACCATAACAGTTTTAATTGCCAAATGGCAGAAAATAATCATGGGAAGGAACCAGTGGAAGAACTCTGGCAACACCAATAATAAGAGTAGATCGATTCCCCCAAAGGACGACAAAGGAAACAACAGAAGATGCCATTCATAGAAAAATGGCTGAAATATCAGAAATAAAATTTAGAATATGATGGCAAATAGATGAACAGAATGGAGGAAAGGATAGAAATAGAAATCCAAAGAGTAGTTCAAAAGTTGTATCAAGAAATTAATATATTCAATGACAAAATAACTAAGGATATGGACATAAAGAGAAAAGATATAGCAGAGCTTAAGGAAGTGGAAAAAATTATTATAGGAGCTTTGAAATATAGTAGAGTTCCCTCAGTAAGAGAGTCCCTCAGGCAGAAGAAAGGATCTCAGAAATTGAAGACAAAGCTTTTGAATGATCCCAAGCATTCAAACAGGCAGAAATATGGAAAACAAGAACAGAACATCCCCTGAAAGAACTGTGAGATCATTCAAAAGGATCGAACATACAAATTATAGGAATTCCTGAGAATGATCCTAAAGGTATAGATGCTGTACTCCAAGATACTGTGGGGGAGAAATTCCCAAGCACTGCAAGAAATACATTAATTCAGAGAGTAGATAGTTCCAGAAAACCAGAACAACTCACTCCAAACAAAGCATCTACTAGACACATTATAATTAACTTTGCCAAAGTTAAAATTCCTGCAAGCAGCCAGCGCATAAGAAAAGCTTTACCTAAAAAAGGAGAAATATTAGGATGACTACAGATCTTACAGCTAAAATTTTCAAGTCAGAAGAGGATGGTCACCAACCTTCAACCTTCTAAAACAACAACTTTCAGATCAGGATCCTGTATCCAGCTAAACAAAGTTTCATTTGCGATGGAGAAATCACTTTGCTGACATACACATACTGAGGAAATTAGCCATAACTAGATGAGCTCTCCAGGAAATACTCAGACCTATTTTCCATAATGACCAGCACAATGTTCTACCACTAAAGCAAACTCATCCAGAAATTATCAAACAAAACCTAATTTTCACAATCACGAAAGGATTAAAAATAAGCAGTGGGGGGAGGCACCTGTGGCTCACCCATATACCGAGGGTGGCGGGTTCAAATCTGGCCCCAGCCAAACTGCATCAAAAAATAGCCAGGTGTTGTGGTGGGTGCCTGTAGTCCCAGCTACTCGGGAGGTTGAGGCAAGATAATCGCCTAAGCCCAAGAGCTGGAGGTTGCTGTGAGCTGTGACTCCACAGCACTCTACTGAGGGCGATAAAGTGAGACTCTGTCTTTACAAAAAAAAAAATAAAAATAAAAAAGTAAGCAGTGGATCTTTGAAAAACTAGATGATCATAATATTACCATACCTGTCAATTCTCTCAATTAATGCAAATGGCTTAAATTCTCTAAAGAGGCACAGGTTGGCTGTCCAGATACTCAGGTCTGGCTCAGCACCTGCCTAGCTCAGCACCTGTAGCTCAAGTGGCTAAAGTGCCAGCCACACACACCAGAGCCGGTAAGTTCAAATCCAGCCCAGGCCTGCCAAACAACAATGGCAACTACAACCAAAAATAAAGCCAAGCATTATGGGGTGCCTGTAGTCTCAGCTACCTGGGAGGCTGAGGCAAGAGAATCTCTTAAGCCTATGAGTTGAGGGCTGCTGTGAGCTGTGATGCCATGGCACTCTACCCAAGGCGACAGCTTGAGGCTCTGTCTCAAGGAAAAAAAAAAAAACCCTAAGGCCATGTAACTTTTGTCTACAAGAGTCTCATCTTACCTCAAAGGACAAAAAAGCCTCAGGGTGAAGGGATGGACATCTTTAATAAGGACAAATGGAAATCAGAATAAAGCAGGGGATGCAATCTTATTTGTAGATAATTGGATTTAAACGAATAAAAATAAGGAAAGACAAGTATGGACACTACATATTTATCAAAGGAAACACTCAACATGAAGAAATTTCAATAATTAATGTTTATGTGCCCTCTGAATGTTCCTTAATTTATAAAACCAACCCTAATAAATATGAACAATTTGATATCTTCTTGCACTATAATAGTTGAAAATTTTAACACCCTTTTATCAGTTCTGGACAGATCCTCCAAAAAGAAACTAAACAAAGAAATAATGTACTTAAACTTGACCCTAGAAAAAATGGACTTAACAGACCTCTACAGAACATTTCATCCTAATAAAACTGAATATACACTCTTCTCAGCAGCCCATGGATCATCCTTGAAAATCGATCATATTTTAGGACACAAGTCTAATCTCAACAAATATAAAACAATAGAAATTATTCATTGTATCTTCTTGAACCATCACAGAATAAAAATTGAACTGAACAGCAAAAGAAATCTTCAAACTCAAACAAAGTCATGGAAATTAAATAACCTTAGGCTGAATGATAGCTGGATCAAAGACAAAATTAAGAAGGAAATCATCAGATTATTGGGAAAAAATTATAATTAAGATACAAATTATCAAAACTTATGGGATATGGCAAAGGCAGTCCCTAAGAGGGAAATTTATAACATTAGAAGCCTTCATCAAGAAAACAGAGAGAAAGTCAGCAACGTAACAGGCCATCTGAACGAACTATAAAAGGAATATCAATCCAACCCCAAACACAGCAGAAGAAAAGAAATAACCAAAATTAGAGCAGAATTAAATGAAATTAAGAACAAAAGAATCACTCAGAAGATGAATGAAACAAAAAGTTGGTTTTTTGAAAAGATGAATAAAATTGATAAAACTTTGGCTAGCCTAAACAGAAACAGAAAAGTAAGATCTCTAATAACACTAATCAGAAACAATAAAGAAGAAATAACAACAGATACCACAGAAATTCAAAAACTCCTCAATGATTACTACAAAAAACTCTTCTCAGAAATATGAAAATCTGGAGGAAATGGACCAATACCTGGAAGAAAGTCATCTTCCTAGACTCAACCAGAAAGAATTGGAAATTTTGATTAGACCTATATCAAGCACTGAAATAGCATCAACTATACAAAATCCACCAAAAAAGAAAGTCTGGGACCAGATGGCTTCACATCAGAATTCTAACAAACCTTCAAAAAAGAGTTAGTGCCTATGTTATACAACCTTTTCCAAAACATAGAAAAAGAAGAAATTCTCCCCAACACATTCTATGAAGCAAATATTACCTTGATCCCAAAATCAGGAAAGGACCCAACAAAGAAAAAAATCTATAGACCAATATCATTAATGAATACTGATGCAAAAATATTCAGTAAGATCCTAGCAAACAGAGTTTGCCAGAGTGCTGGAAGATGGCGGCGGAGACAGTCTGTAGCCCATCTCTCCCCGGTCAGCAGGTGAGAGGGTGGGAGCTCTGGATCTTTCCCTGTGTGAACTATTGGAGTGGACGGGCAGCTGGTGAGACACAGAGATCGGGAGGATTGGCGTGTTTGAAATATAGTTCTTAACCGTGGAAACTGTTGCAAACCATTTCCCCCTGCCCGGC
>CAUYON010181472.1:0-12270 GCA_963573935.1 Arctocebus calabarensis
CAAAAATGTTTTCATATAGTAAAAGAGAAAATATCATGAATGTTATGTCAATCAGGTTGATAAAAATATCTCAGATTGCATGTGAAGCCCGCACACTGTACCCCATGATTGAACTAATGTACACAGCTATGATTCAATAAATAAATAAATAAATAAAATAAAAATGAATAAAATAAAAAAAAGAGTAGAATTACATAAAGAGTGGTGCTTTTCAGGAGTTTACAGTTAATCTTTAAGATACAACATTCAGTGCCTATAATGTCCAAATGACATTGCCTTTCTTTATAATGGATAATTATCAGGCAAGTTATTAAATATACTGTACTGCTTTGGAATTCTTACATGGTAGTGTGAAACCACTACCTCAAATTGGTCTAAATCAAAGTATTGACATAAAACCTCCGGTATAAAAATAGACTGAAAAATTTCTGGGACGATTCTTGTTGAGCATACACATCAGGAGAAGTAGTATAGTTAACTGTTCCAATGAGTATAATATAAAGGAGAAATTATTGCATTCACAGTAAAGGATTTTTTGCCATCAGTTTAAAGTAAGCACTAGCAATTTTCACGGAAATAACTACAAAAAACTCAATCTTATTATATTTAAAATTTAATTCTGTAGCTATTCAAAACATCCTACTTAGAAGCACATTTGTAAATCTTTGTCATTACTCTTTTGAAATCACTGTTAGTAACTTAACTGAATTGACTATCCAGCCATTGTTTTTTACCACTTTTAGTAAAAGACAAATGGAAAGCAATAGACACAGAATGTTCTACAAAAAGAAATAAGCTTGTAGTCACTAATAAAATGCATCATCCTTGTAATTAAATGGAATTCTCAGTCTCAGATAGCTTATAGAGTAACCCTAGCCTAAGACCTGGAAACTAGTAGGTACCTCAATAAATGATGTTTCTCTTACTTTAAGCTCCACTTGTAGCTAATTCTGTGTTAAGAATTTAGCAAATCAAATTTATATGACAGTTTAATATACTAAAAATGCATTAATGTTCCCACAGATGAAAAGAAGTGAAGAATTGATAACTAAAAATCATAATCAAGAGGAAATAAGTATTCTTCGCTGTTGGAAATGTAGAAAATGTATTGCAAGTTCTGGTTGTTTCATGGAATATCCTGAGAACCAAGTGATTAAGGTGAGTGTTGTTAACTCCAGTCTTGAAACAATTTCCTAGTAGTGGAATGCTTTGGGTCACACACACATGTGCACTTTTCCTACTTTACAGCTGATTAAGCTTTTACCTAATTTTACCTGACTCACCTTCCATGGTTATGATTAATTATACCTTTAGCTCCTAATGTTAAAGGCGAATTTTTAAGTATAATACCGTAGTCATTATTTTTTACCCCTACCATAAATGTATCGTAATGATTACCACACTGTTAAATTCAGGATTCTAGTAAGAAATAGAATGTTATGCTGTGGATTGAATTGTGTGCCCCCAGATCCATATTTTGAAGCTGCAATGTGACTGTATCTGGGGATAGGGTCTTTAGGTTAAATGATGGTCATAAGGATGAGTCCCTATAGGACTCTGGTTCTATTGAGGAAAAAAAGGAAGAGAGACAGAGATAATCTTGTGAGAGAGTAGCCATCTACAAGCTGGTACCCCGATCTTAGACTTTCAGTATCCAGAACTGTGAGAAAATAAATTTCTGTTTAAGTCATTCAGAGTCTATAGCATTTTGTTTTGGCAGACCCAGCAGACTAAGAAACCACAGGTCCAATAATAAATACTGGAAATTCAAAGATGGGCAGAAAAAAGGTGGTCTGTCCTTGTGACGTTTTCAGGATTTATAATTTAATATTAATTTAATTATATTTAATGTAATAATGTATTATACCACCATTATTATATAATAGTTAAATATTAAATTTGTAATTAAATATTAAAATAAGTATTTATAATATTGGCCAATCATAAAAGTATTAGATATTGGTGAGTTATATAAATATAAATTATTAGCTGTAAAAGTGGCAAAACCGAAAAGTATAGGCAGCCATAAGAGTTAGGATATAGACAGGGTACTGGACCTAGGCAGGAGAAGGTGAAGGTTCTCCTGAGGAAGCAACTGCGTGAAGATGTAGTGGACAAGTGAGGACAGTATGGAAAGAAGAACATTTCAAGTTTCGGAACCACCATGTTTAAAGGCCTACTGCTGAGTGTACACTATATGGGCAAAGTGCACTCTTACAACTTTGACTCGATCTGTATGAAAACAAAGTATGTAAATAAAACGTGTACCCCCTAATATTTTGCAATAAAAAAATAATGAAATGAAAATGTAGTGGATCCACAGAGGTAAAATAGATTGTCAGTTTTACAAAATTTGGGGTTAGAAAGATGAGTAAAGTATTGATTAGATCACTTATGGTCTCATAGTCAAAGACAATGATCTTTATTCCAGGAGCAGAGAAGTCAATGAGAGGGAGTTACATGGTCTCTGAATTTTAACAAGACCACTTTGGTATAAAGTTGAAATATTATACCTTCTCAAAGTACAACTAGAAAAAAACAGGTAGTCTAATAAAATTTAGTTTGTTTACATTTGTAACACATTAAACATTTAATTAATATTAACTATATTTTTGTTATATAATCTTTTCTCTGTGGTGTTTATATCTTCAGTAATTAAATAATATAGTTGGCTCACTTTTAAAGAATTAAGTAGGGGAATTTTATTGCTTACGTTGGAAATACTAAATTAAGCATCTTTCAAAATATTATATAATAATAAAATGTTTAACTTTTTACTTTTAACATGTTCCACTTAAAATATTAAAGATAATATTAAAAAAGAATATATTACATTTATAATTTTAAATTAAGAAAATATTTCCTATTCTTAAATAAGAAACAAAATAGCAATACATTAGCTCCCTCTGCTGCTTGAACAAATTATTTCACTTAAAAGCATATAGTCAACCTTTTTTGGATGGCATTATTTGAACGTGGCTGTTAGTTATGTTTTCCTCTTTTCCTTTCTCTTTCCCCCAACTGATAAATTCGAGATACAGAAAAAAATCTGTTAAGATTTTAAAATCCTACTATAACCATCATTCCTCATGTTTAGCTTAATTTTTCTAGGGAGATAACCTGTTGTGCCCATACATTAAAGGCTTTAAATTTCTCAAATCAGGTTGCTTTCAGTTTCATCATTCTTCTTAAAATATATCCATTAAAACTTGTTTTATCATATATACATGATTTTTTTAATTCAGCAAATTAAGACTTAGATCCTTAACTATTCTAGTTGATGTGTCCTTTTTTACCTTAAAATTACATTGGAAAATAATATCACAAATATCACACATATATTTATTTTTCTAAGACTTGCTTACTTAAATATAGATGGCATTCTCATTTATCCTGGCTGGCCGGCCCTCCTTCCCTCCCTCCCTCCCTTCCTTCCTTTTTTTTTTTGCCTGAAATGGAATACTATATAGTCAACCCAGCCTTTTTATGCTCCTCCCCACTGTATAAATTGCTGTAACTTACTTTCCTCTTTCTTATTGGTGTGAAAGTATTCTTTAACTTCTAACTATTTACAGAAAAATATACTCTTAGTTCTCATATGAAGGAGATAGAGTTGAGGGGTTAAATTGCAGAATCAGCTGTAGGAATTTTTTTTCCCCCTAAACTTACTTCTATCTATATAACTGAGTGTATTATTTATGATTAATTTAATAAGTTATGCCTCAGTTTTATTTTTGCATTTTTGTAAAGTTAGGAAAGAATAGCATAGTGAAATAATAAATGTTAAGGTATCCAATACAGTCTCTGCCATGTAATATTTGGGTTTTGTGGTCAAGACTGTATATATTGTAATCACTCAATAAATATGTATTATTAATAGGTTGATTGCCATTAACTTTTGATATGAATATTCTTTTTCTTTACCAATGTAGAAATTCATTCTTTCTTTCCTTCCTTCCTCTATCCTTCCCTCTCTCCCTCCATTCCTCTATTCCTTCCTTGCGTTAGAATCTTAAGAAGTCAGAAAAATGTACAAATTTGATCATGAAAAGGTGATTTTTTTTTTTGTCAATTGCAGTTTGTATTCTCTATAAGAGTCTTCTAAGGAATTAGAGTTATACTAATCTGAATAACTGTTGGTTCCTAAAGGAATTGATGTGTGTGATATGGATGTTTCACAAGATTAATTCTATTTTTCAAAAAATTTTTCCACACGTTTATTTTGTTTCTAAAGCAAAATATTTAGGTAATGTTATATTCTTTATTTTATTGAATCATTTCTAATAAATATCTAATGTTCTTTTAAAAAAAGATTTGTATAGTCATTTAAAAATTTTATATAGGTCCAAATTATTGCAAATTAATATTTTTAAATGAAAAACTTCTGACAATACAAAAAGTAAATACAAGCACACTATTATCAGTGTACATTTTTGGTAGTCGTCAATAGTTAGGAGAAAATACTTTAAAAATTAAAGGGGTTAAGGAAGGTAAAGGATAAAGAATAGAGTGAAAAATACAAAGTGGAGATCTTTTAATCACCCAGCATTTATTAAGTACCTTTTATATTTTAGGCACTGTCTCATGACCTAACATTGCAAAAAAGACTTACGCACATGCCACATGGAACTTACCAACTAATGGGATTTGGACCTGGGAATTAAAACTATGAGCCCTCTACTATTTAGATTAGAGATTTTCCAGAAGATGAAAGGATGAAAACCTGTGTCATGAGTATAAACTGAATGAAATCATAATTGTTTGGATTTATAGAAAATAAAAATATTTGGAAAATATTTTTCCTGGAAGAATATATTTGTAAGCACAGTAATACTATAAATATTAACATGAAGTATAGTTGAAAGTATTGAAAATCTGGAGCAACATAAAGCATTTAGAATCATTTAAACAATACAAGGGCTGTCCAGAAAGTATCAGCCATGTATGTCTGTTTGTCATATTTCATGGCCTGCTACTTTTTGGATAGCCCTTTATATATATAGATAGATATCTTTATATCTTTATAAAACTATACATATAAAATTAAATGGTACAGATCCTTTCCATCTTTTAGTGTTATTCTGTATATAAAGGTAAGTTTTTCAGACTTCTTGGTAGATTGTGGTTAGGGAAGATCTTCAGTTGAATGCTTTGCTCATCCTAATTTTTACATGCGTGAGAGAGAAAAGCCAATAATGACTGAACTTAATCACTATAAGAACATAAAGTGTTGGAAAAGGCAAATGATAAAAGCAGACAAAATCAGATTCTAAAAAAGATGTCTGGATATTCTTAACTCAATGTATGATGAGAATTATAGTAGAAGTTACTTAGAATGTAGTCACTCTGGTCCAAGAGTATAAATTGTAGGTACTGATGCTGTTGGTGTAGAGATCACCTTTGAGGAAATTCTCTCTTAAGATGGCCTTTTATTGAGCTGTTGATCTAGGTTACTTTAATTCGTGCTAGTCAGAACTTTGCACTTAATGCAAAGAATGTTTGCAATGTCTGCAATGTCTTTGCACTTAATTGCAAAGAATGTTTGCAATGCTTGCAACAGAATGTTGCTGGTCTGTCTCAAATTTTCTGTAGAAGTTGGCACCCACAGATTTCTCAGAGTGATTAAAGTTTAAAGTTCTGGAACTACCAGAGAGTGAACAATGCCAGAATTTCTCTCTGTAGAGAGCAAATCTGATAATATATGTTAATATTTGTATTATGTTACAAAGAAAAAAGAATACAAGGGTGCTTGCTTGTTTTCATGCTGCTGAACCAAGATTGTAATTTAAAGTTTCTCTTCTCATGCTAAAATTGAAGATTTGCTTTTCAAAAGCTGTATTAATCTGTCATATGCTTGTCCATGCACAGATGTGCACTTACACATGCCCACTTCTGCCCAGTTTATTTGGTGGATTGGTAGACTTATTTAGAGGAGCAGCGGTCAACTGTAGTTTGGAAGATACCTTTATTCCTGGTATAGGGGAGGGCACCTCTTGCAGTAGATTTTTCATGACCCGCTTTAGGGGATGTCAGAAAATCCCTCCTGGGTTTTTAACCCGCTTCAGAGTTTTTGTTTGGTAGACTTAGTTAAATGGAGGGGTTTTGTTTTAAGTCACAGGTTGCTATTTCCTAAAAAACATTTTTGCATACTTTGTGGTTTGTTTTTGATTGTGGGAGTGAGGAAAGGAGGGCAGTGTGTATTTGCTTTGTAGTGAAAACTGTATTTGTATTTTTGAGTTAAAACTAAATATGAAATTTATGAAATGAATCCTAAACTGGTAATTACAAATATCACTTATTTTTATTTAATAGGGTAAAGGTGATCCAGGTGATGCTGAAAATATTTGTCATGTGTGGCACATGAATATAGAAGCCCTTCCAGAATGGATAAACTGCCTAATACAAAAAGTAAGTTTCTTAGTAGCTGAGTAAAACTAGGAATATACAATATTCAGAATGTTTTTATTTTCATTTTAGAGACATTTTTCTTGGATGCATTGCTTAGCTAACCATTAGCTGTCCCCACCCCCTTTATACCTCTTTGCACTACTTTTCTCCCTGTCGTGTATACCTATTTATCTTGTAAAGATACATATATACTATAAGTAACATACATTACTTGTACATACACATATATGACGTAATTACCTATTATTATTCATACACACACTATAGCTTAATAATCTTGTTACTTACCTAGCTCCCCATTAGAATATAACCTCTAAGAAGAGAGGGATTTTTATACTTTTTTCACTACTGTATCCTGAGCACCTAGATTAGTATCTGTTGAGTTAATGAACTATCCTGTGTATATCATTAATATCCATACACCTAGGTACATACATATAAACTAAATAATCACTCTTCTTAGTATAATGAAAGTGAAAATACTATGCTTTAAAGGACCCTTAGTGAAATATTATAAGAGCGAGAACTTATTGTGTTAATGTGGCATAGTAATTTCTCACAGTCAAAATACTTATCTTAGCAAAGTACAAGTAACATGATTTTAGAAAAATATAATTAAATCTCTCCACTGAATAGCTTACTTTTTTTAAAAAAAGTAGCATTTGATAGCTGTCCCTTGGATAGCTCACATTGGATATTCTCACATTGTAATGATTTCCTGGGAAGATGCCAGTGCACAGCTTCTAAATGTCCTGAACTTTAGAAACTATATTAGGACACTGCAGATATGTCACTGTCTCTGTTGAAAAAATAATTTGAAACCAGTTCATTATTAATTTTCAATCTGAGCATAGAAAATGCACTATCTGTTATATGTAATCAATATCTTTGGGTTGTATATAAAAAACCAGGAAGAGCTTTATTCTCTTGGTTGAGTAAAGTTCCCTCCCTGGGTGCTTGGTATGCAAGAAGTGTATCAAAACAGACACTTTTCTGTGAGATTTTACTTGCAAATTAAGCTCTGTACACTAATTTGCTTCCTGGTTACATAGTGTATTTCTTTTCATTAGTTCACAGTATATCCATATTCAATCTATTGTTTAAGGACTCTCTTTTGGAATCCTCAGGAATAATATTTGGATGGACTTGATTTGCATTATGTTATCATTCCAGAACTTTGGTGCTGCTTATCTCTGTTTATTGGAAGGCTTGTTTCCATTTGCCGTTGTGTCTACTAATCGAAAACAGGAAGCTAGCCCTTTCGGTGGCATAAAAACCTTTCATGTGGTCGGCTATTTTTTTTCTTTTTTTTTAACTCACATTGTCTTTGGTTACTTCACAATGAAAGCATTGTCTTTATTTTCCTTTATTACCTGTAGGCCCAGTGGACAGTTGGAAAACTGAATTGCCCTTTCTGTGGGGCCCGTTTAGGGGGCTTTAATTTTGTCAGCACTCCAAAATGTTCCTGTGGCCAGCTTGCAGCTGTACATCTCTCCAAGAGCCGGACCGATTATCAGCCAACACAGGCAGGCAGACTAATGAGACCATCACTGAAATACTTGTCACATCCTAGAGTTCAGTCAGGTTGTGACAAGGAAACTCTGCTGACAGGTGGTGGCTCCAAAAACAGAAATCACAGGCTTTTAAACATGGCCCAAAATAATAATGACCCGGGAAGATTAACAGAAGCACTCTGCCTGGAGGTGCGATCAACATATTTTGAGATGAAGAATGAAAAACTGCTCTTCAAAGAACCAGAAGCAAAATACCAGCTTTTTGTTCCCCAGCTTGTGACTGGCAGATGCACTACAAGAGCTTTTCATAGAAAATCACATAGTTTGGATCTGAACATCAGTGAGAAACCGACTTTAATACCCACTTTATATGAAATTCATAGTAAGACTACTGCCTATTCTGGGCTAAATGAAACACAGCCTATTGACCTTTCAGGCTTGCCTTTGCAATCTAGTAGAAATACCTGTTCCTTTCAAAATCCATCTAGTTTTGATCATAACATGCTGGTGCAAAGATTTTCAGTGGCCCCCCACGAGACACAGACACAAAGAGGAGGAGGATTTCAGTTTGGTCTGGAAGCTTCTTCGGTGTACTCTGACCATGCTAATACTAACGACCTCACTTTCCTGATGGACTTGCCCTCAGCTGGCAGGAGCATGCTGGAGGCCTCAGACCAAGAAGAGCACCTCTCCCCTCTGGACTTCCTACATTCAGCCAGTTTTTCGTTGGGCACCATTAATCAGAGGCTCAAAAAGAAAGAAAGGAGCAAGTTGAAGAATCTAAGAAGAAAACAACGGAGGCATGAAAGATGGTTACAGAAGCAGGTAATTTTTGAAAAAAGAGTTTACTAAAAATTCTCTTTTGGGATTTGGGGAGTAAAGCTAATTTTGAATACCTATATTTATAAAAACTTGGTTTTAATAGTTTTTGAAATACTATTTCTAAATGTACTTAATAATCATGCATAATATATTATAATTATACAAGTATAGTCCTATTATAGTTGACATGTATAACCCTATCTCTGTGCTTCACACACGTTTAGAAAAAGCCTTTATTGTGTAGCTTTGCCCAATTCTAATATTTTAGAGGGAACATTAATATCATAATATTGGGACTGGGATTATTTGTCACACATTTTACATCTGTTACATGTTAGAATTGTTTTGCATTGATTTTATTTTAGGTTAAGTTGAAAAATGTTTCTCTAAATTCAATCAGTGACAAATTCACTTTTCATCACATTTAGCTTAAATGGTTATTTTTAAGAATCCTTGTTTAATTGTGTGTCCACATGATCTGGATTAACAGTGTTAAATTGTGAAAATTGTCTAAAGGGCAGTTTACCCTTACAGTCGTTTTGCAGTAGAGTGTGCTTCTGTTTTGAACTACTTCAGTGCCCATGATAATGTGTCCCAGGGTGGGATGTGTGAAGGGACAGAACAACAAGCATTAGGTGCTGCGGAAACCAATTAAACCCAATGGGCGAGACACTTGTGAAAACTTGGAAGTTTGATGACTGGAATATTTCTGAATAGACCTTTTTGCAAATTGCCTTTATTAGTTATTTATTCATTACACATAGTAGTTCTTATTAATCAATGTGTTACATAATAACAGTAACCTTGGAACTAAAATATAAAAAGCTACAATTTCATATAATAGTTATTCTTTTAAAAAGTTAAGTGAACAAATTTTGTCTTATGATCTTAGTTGTAGACTCCATAAAAAATTACTACATTGAAAAATTACCACTGCTTCAATCAGATTGTTTTTCATCTTTTACATAGTATAATTATAGGTATTTTTGCATTATATTTTTGACTGATTGCTAACAAGAACATTCTGGTTTGGTTTATCTGCAATTGATGGTATAATGTAACATCAAAGCATATATTATAGAAAGTGAAAAAATGAATATATTTTAGAAACATTATAATATACGTTATAGTTTAGCTTATTGAAGCTATAAAATTCGAAATTTGTATTGAGAATTTGATTTATACCTAGATGAATTGGAGATGATCATATGTTAAGTGAATGTTCAGAAATAATACCTTAAAATGATTAATGTAATGTGGAAGATTTCAAATCTATTCTCTAGCAAATAGAAATTTAAGAGAAGTGAGAAAGTTATACTTTTTTACTATACATATATGTAGATAACATCTTTGCGATTTTAAAAACATGTTTCATTTTGGGGGTAGGTGCTTTGGAAGACCTCAGCTATATTATTAATCATTTTCTAGCCTGGGGATACCTCTGTTTTATGCAGTTTAAAGTAAGTGTACAGTTAGGGAGATTTATTTTTGTCAAAGTTATTTTTATTCCTTCACATACATGACTTAATATGCTTAGGCAATTAATCAGAATTAGTGGTTCTTAGTCAAACCTGTTGTCACAGGTCAGTGTAAAAAAGGAGAATGCAGGACCTAGTAGGTTTGATTGGTTGCACAAGGAGCTAGATAGAGGCAAACAAATGCCCAATGTCTCTTTAGTAAAGAAAATTTAAGAGTAGATGGAGCACCATAGAAATTTTGTGCAAAAATGATGAGTACACATCACAGTTAGATCCAGAAATAATAATTATAATTTTTAAAAGTCTGTCTTGCCAAAAAGATAAATCCTAGAGAGTTTAATATATGAGATATTAATAGGGCAGTTGTACAACTTATTCCATGTTTATTAAAGATCAATTCTGTCAGCCTTTATCAAATGCTTATTTGAAGTACTGTGTCTTTGGTTAATGACTTCCATACAGATCCTTCCATTTTCTTTTTTTACTGTGGTAGCTAAACATACAATACATAAAGTAAGAGTTACAGTTACTAATGATACTTATTAAAAGGCTTAAAATAATTGGCTGGGAAATCTGGATTTCTGACTTCCACCTGATATTTTTGATGAATTTTTATATAAGCTAGACATGTTTGATTTATACTACAATAGGAAGTGTTAATGGTGCTACAAAAGTCAAACTTTTGAATCTTAGGGATTGAGATGAGATTGCTATTAAAGCAGAAAGTACAGCCAGTTTTTACTGTTTTTGTTAAGCAAATATTCATTAAAGATCTACTTTGAAGTAAAACATAGCACTCAGTTGCATTTAACTACCATACCTGCTGGGTTTTAATCCAACATAATCCTTTTGTGTTTTATTTTTAGTTTTTTAAATTATCATGCAATAGGTGGTGCCTGTGGCTCAAGGAGTAGGGTGCCGGCCCCATATCCTGGAGGTGGTGGGTTCAAACCCAGACCTGGCTAAAAACTGCAAGAAGAAAAAAACAAAACAAAACCACAATTGGGCAGCTCCTGTGGCTCAAAGGACACCTGCTGGCCCCATATACCGGAGGTGGTGGGTTCAAACCCAGCCCCAGGCAAAAAAAAAAAAAAAAAAAAAGAAAAAAAAATCATGCAATAAGATTTATTCTTGGCATACAGATCTATGATTTAATCAAGTATAGGTTCATGCCATGACCACTACAGTGGAGATACAGAACAGGCTTATCACCCCCTGAAACTTCTTTGTTCTACAAACCTTTATAACCACACCTTTATCCAATTCCTAATCCCTAAAAACCATTGCTCTGTTATCTGTTTAGTTTTTTCTCTTTGATAACGTTATAAAACATATGTAATGTTATAAAAACTAGAATCATATAGTATATAACCTTTTGAGATTGGTTTCTTTCACTTGCCGGAATTGCCTATGAGATTGACTCAAGTTATTGCACGTAGCTACATTTGGTCTTTTTTATTGCTCAGTATTATTCCATTGTGTAAATGAACCAGTTTTATCCATTTAGCTTTTCAACAACAGGTGGGTCATTTCAAGTTTTGGCAATTATGAGTAGAACTGTTTTTAATGATCATTTATATATTTTTCTGTGAACCTAAATTTTCATTTCTCTAGGGTAAATACCCAGGAATGGGATTGCTGGTAAGTACATATATAACTATTTGAGAAACTGTCAAATTGTTTTCCAGCATGGCTGTACCATTTTGCATTTCAAGCAACATTGTGTAAGAGTTCCTCTTGTTGTGCATGTTTGAAAGCAAGCACCTGGTAGTCTAAATATTTTTTATGTTAGTCATTGAAATAAATATGTAGAAGTATCATAGTATCATTTATTTTTTTATTTTTTTATTTTTTTTTTTTGAGACAGAGCCTCAAGCTGTCACCCTGGATAGAGTGTTGTGGCATCACAGCTCACAGCAACTTCCAATTCCTGGGCTCAAGCGAGTCTCCTGCCTCCACCTCCCAAGTAGCTGGGACTACAGGTGCCCGCCACAACGCCCGGCCATTTTTTGGTTGCAGCCATCATTGTTGTTTGGCGGGCCCAGGCT
>CAUYON010181473.1:0-14981 GCA_963573935.1 Arctocebus calabarensis
CTGTGACTGCCCTCATCTTTATCCCTGTTTTTACTCCATCTGTGACATGTTTGTGGTTTGTCTGAAGGAAGGAAATGGGAAACACATAGGGGAATCTCACCCCCATTGGGAATTATGCTGAAGCTTTTTTTTTTTTTTTTGAGACAGAGCCTCAAGCTGTCACCCTGGATAGAGAGCCATGGCATCACAGCTCACAGCAACTTCCAATTCCTGGGCTCAAGCGAGTCTCTTGCCTCCGCCTCCCAAGTAGCTGGGACTACGGGCGCCCGCCACAACGCCCGCCATTTTTTGGTTGCAGCCATCATTGTTTGGCGGGCTGGGCTGGATTCGATCCCGCCACCTTAGGTGTACGTGGCTGGCGCCTTAGCCCGTTGAGCCACAGGCACCAAGCCTGCTCACTGAATTATTAAAAGCATTAAATGAGATGATCTATGCAAAGTACCTAATACATATGAAGCTTCAACAAGAATCAGCCAAACTGAACATATGGAAACACACCAAGGACCATGTCACTTCTTTTTAAAGGCATTTTAGATGCAAATGTTCTTTCTCCAAAAAAGGCCGAGGTGGAGGCAGATATGGTTTTTCTCTAGATCCTTCTGAGGAGACGACTGGTGATAGGATAGTAGTAAAACCTTAAGCATCTACGACCTTCGTAATATTCTCTCGCACTGCTGCCATTGTTGGCCTTGCAGGGCGTTCTTTTCCCCACTAAGTGACAGGCTAACAGGCAAGGCATGAAAAGGGATTAGTGGAGGCATATATGCAAAGAAAGGGGGGTTCCTCAGAAGCATGGCAGGCTGAGAAGGCATCCTTCAACTGTCTATCAGGGGGAAAGCAGTTTTAGTGGCAGATATGATTTTTTTGGAACCAGTAATAATGGGGAGCTATTGGCGACAGATGTCAGATGTTGGCAGACCGGCTGCCAACACAAATCTCCCTCCACCTTCAGACATCACGCTGATGGAGGCCTGGGCACAGTTGGACTGGCAGTCCCTTCTCACTTGGATCATTGGTCACATTATTATCTCTCAGTTGCTGGACAAAGCAGATGGTTTACCATGTATTTGTGATTTTTCTTTTGGCCTAAAAGTTCTGTTCTTCCATCAGGGTCCAGCATGTAATCAATTATGACAGTGGGTGGTGCAAGAAAATCCCTGCCAGTTAAGGTCTTTTATTAAGTCTGCATAAACCACTACAATCTCCAACTTAAAAGCAATAGCAGGAAAAAGCAAAGTAGTTAGTAAAACCTGGGGTAACCACAGAAACCAGTTCTCACTTGGTTTTGAAGACTCTCAGTCTGTACTATGTGATTTTAGTTTTCTCTGTCCATTTTGTAGTTTTAAACTTAAAATCCTCTTTGTCTATTTCGGCAAGTCTTAAAGAGCTTTATCTTTGAATCGGAAAGTGACATAATTAAAAATAAACAGAACAAATACTAAGAACACACAACCCCTCAACTAAATTTTTTTTTAAATTTCAGAGTTATACTCTATTAAATAGTAATAATAGTAAGTTGGCTTGTCTTAGTACATACGAGTAACCACATGTATAAAACAATATAGGCTTCTCTGTCACCCACCTTCTGGATAATTTTCTTTGTGAAAGGCATCTTGCTTATTTACATGCATAGAACTCAGGAAACAAGTCCTGTAGTAATAGCAGAACAAGTATTTTTAATACTATAATACTAGTTAGAGAAATCCTTTACAACATATGTAATATGTTTCTTCTTGTCATTTTCCTTTTTTTTTTTAATTGTTGGGGATTCATTGAGGGTCCAAAGATCCAGGTTACATTAATTGCATTTGTCAGGCAAAGTCCCTCTTTTAAATGTGTTCCTCTCCCAAGAGGTGTGCCAAATGCCGTGGCCCCCACCCTCTCTCTCCTTCCCTCTCTTTACTTCCCCATTTCCCCACCTCCACCATGTACTAGGTCATCAAAATTGAGTACACTGGATTCTTGCTTCTCCATTCTTGTGATGCTTTACTAAGAAGAATGGGATCCACCTCCATCCAAGTTAGTACAAAAGATGTATAGTCTCCATCCTTTTTAATGGTTGAAGAGTATTCCATGGTATACATATAACACAGCTTGTTAATTCACTCCTGGGTTGGTGGGCATTTAGGCTGTTTCCATATTTTGGCGATTGTAAATTGAGCTATGATAAACAGTCTAGTGCAAGTGTCCTTATGGTAAAACGATTTTTTTTTCTTCTGGGTAGATGCCCAGTAATGGGATTGAAGGATCAAATGAGAGGTCTAGTTTGAGTTCTTTGAGAGTTCTCCATACTTCCTTCCAAAAAGATTGTATTTGTTTACAGTCCCACCAACAGTGTAAAAGTGTTCCCTTCTCTCCACAAACACACCAGCATCTGCAGCTTTGAGATTTTGTATTGTCATTTTCTTTCTTTTCTTTTCTTTTTCAGACAGAGTCCCACTATGTCACCCTCGGTAGAGTGCCATGGCATCACAGATATAGCAACTTCAAACTCTTGAACTCGAGGGATTCTCTTGCCTCAGCTCCCCAAGTAGCTGGGACTACAGGCATCTACCATAATGCCCGACTATTTTTTGTTGCAGTTGTCATTGTTGTTTTAGCTGGCCCAGGCTGGATTTGAACCCACCAACTTCAGTGTATGTGGCTGGTGCCGTAATCACTGTGCTACGGGTGCTAAGCCTATACTACCATTTTCTTAACATGTATTTTTCTTAAAAATCAGACTCATAGAGGATAGTTTTCTGCTTATTTTTCCCATTTAACATACCAAGGAAATGTTATATCACTAAATATATTTAAGAATATGATTTATAATGTCAAATACTGGTTGGGTTCCTGAAATGTATCTGCTGCTATTCTAGGCACTGAAGACATAGAAGAGAACAAGATAGTTCCTACCCTTAAGCAATTTATACTCCATTGGAGAAAGTCAGGCACTGAACCTGTAAAAGTAGTGAATAAGGATGTAAATGCTATGGAACAGGATGTTAGATAGTGACAGGGCAGGCCACCTTGCTTACAAGGAGCTCTTCTGAGAATGGGACTTGTGAGTTGATGCCTGAAGGCTGAGGAGATACGCAAATATCTTGGGAAAGAGCTTTGCAAGCAGAAGGAACAGAAAACTCTCAGACTCTGAAATAGGAATGAATATGACTTGAGCTAGGAACAAAGAGAAGCCCTGGGTGAGGATGGAGAGAGAAGAGAGAGGGGACTGGAGACCCAGGGAGGGGCCACATTCTGTAGACCTTGCAGAAGCAGGGATGTTATTATAATTGCAATAAGAATCCACTACATAATGTTTTAGCAAGTGAGTGACACATACAGGGATATCACTTGCACAGCTGAGTTCTGGAATGGAGGCAGCAGAGCTATGTCAACAGGCATCACAGCCATCCAGACAGAGGTGATGGAAGCTCAGCCAGATGTAGGAAGGCCATGAAGCACTGGCAGACTCAGGATATAATTTGGTGATAGAGCTCATGGGAAATTTCTTTTTTAAAGTTTAGGATGGATAGCTTTTATTATTTATTTATTATGGAAGATTTGAACAACACAATAAACTTCATTCCAATTATCTATCTGTCTATCTAGTAATCCCAGCAACAACAACAACAACAAATAAATGGGACTTGATTGAGTTACAAAGTTTCTGCACAGCCAAGCAAATGACAACTTATAGAAAGGGAGAAGAATTTTGCTTGCTACACATCGGATAAAGACCTGGTAACCAGAATCTACAAAGAACTTAAGCAAATTAACAAGAAAAGAATAACGTCTTAAAAAACTAGGCAAAAGGCTTGGCGCCCATAGCACAGAGTTACAGTGCCACGAGGGTGGCGGTTTTGAACCCAGCCCAGGCCAGCTAAATGATACTGACAACTGCAACAAAAAATAGCTGGGTGTTGTGGCATGTGCCTATAGTCCCAGCTACTTGGGAGGCTGAGACAAGAGAATTGCTTAAGCCCAAGAGTTTGAGGTTGCTGTGATGCCATGGCACTCTAGTGAGGGTGACATAGTGAGACTCTGTCTCAAAAAACAAACAAACAAACAAACAAAAAACACTAGGAAAAAGACATGAACAGAAACTTTTCTAAGAAAGACAAACTAATGACTAACAAAGACATGAAAAAATGTTCAACATCAAAGGTTCTTTGTGGACAAAGTTGGCTTGAGACATCTCTTAGAGATCCAAGTAGAGATGTTTAATAAATGGAGAAATGAATGAGGAGTTTGGGGGGAACCTGGGTCGAGGATATAAATGAGCCTATACAGTGGGTAAGATCATCCAGGAGACTGCACGGCTGAGGAGAAAGAGGACCAAGGGCAGAATCCTGTTATACTCCAAGATGTCCAATGTTTATGGCATTGCCTCCTCACTAAACATTTTCCATCACTTTTGCCATTAGGCAGGGCCATGTGAGTAGCTATGGACAATGAATGGAGGAAGCATCTGAGAACTGGTTCAAGCCCTTCAACTGCTATCATTTCCTGCGTTAGCAATCAAGAATTTTTGTGTTAAAGTTAAGTTGTCTATCAAGTCTGATCCCTAAATGACTACCTGGCATAAAGATTCTTTCTGATCCATGTGAGACATATAGCACACAAAAGAAATAAACATTTATGTGTTAAGGCACAGAAATTCCAGGATTCACACTTGTTGTCTCAGCATAAGTTGGCCTCTCCTAATTAACTAAGAATGCCATCGTGTGCTGTGCCTCAATAAAGTACGCTTTTTCTTTAAAAAAAAAAAAAAAGCATATGAGGTTAGACAATTAAGTTTACTAACTCATCTTAGAAAAAAGTGCTAAACACCTCATTGCTAAATATTACTACAGTTAACTTCAAAATACTCATCTTGGCTATCTGGTGACCTAGATTCTTAAAAGTTATGAAGACATTGGTTTTTAAAAAGGATTTCTTGAATAATTTAGAAAATCAATATTGGTGGATGTTTTGTAACTTTCTAAATTTCTCTTAGAACAATATTCCCCTTCTGTATGTCAGCTTTTTGTTGATGAACGAGTCATTTGACAATTGATAAAAATAGATATTACTCATTTATTCATTTATAAGATTTTAATTGAGACTTTACTGTGTTCTCAACATTTTGTTAGGATCCAGGGAAGCAATGAAATAGAGCTAGTACTTACTCCTATGGCTTATAAGTTTTAATACTACCTGCATATTTTACCTGGTATCAAACTTAGTTCTAAGATCTTAAGAGATGAGAAATTAGTTAATCTCTATGTGCTTTAATTCTTCATCTGTAAAAGGGAAATGATAACCCCTACCTGGTACAGTTATTGTATTAAATGAGGCAAAGTGGAAGATTATTTTTATTTTATTTTTATTTAGAAATGCACTCAGACCACTTTAAGGATCAAGGGTTTTTACTGTAAAAACTAACACTGAACTGGTTTCTAGTATTACAGCCGCTCAAGGGACCAATGACCAGGTGCTCTTTGCATTACTCATTTATGTCTGCATCTGTATGTCTACTTGGTTTTTTGTTACCTTTGCTTGTTTTTACACTCTCCTCTATAAATACTTTGCAAACTTACTATTGGTTTCTGTTCTTCATAACCTTAGTCTATATGCCCCTTTAAATCTCCAACTCTATCTAGTGGTTTCTTTCTGTTTTCTTTCTGCTTCCACCTTCACAGATAACTACTTAATAAATTTCATCTCTCACTTGTAATTTCCAGGAAAATCTGTTGGACCAATTCATTTGGGCATTCATAACATGTATTTGGACTTTTTACTATATACAGGCAATGTACCCCCATTGTAATGTGGGCCCCTCTACCAGGACCCTTTGAATTATCTCTGCACTCATCCTGAAAAATGCTTCCTGCTTACTGGAACCCTAGGAGCTGTTAGAGATGTTGAATTCAGTCTCCTACATTCCAGACTTCAGATCCCCAGGTGATTTGTGTGAACATGTAAGTTTGATAAGCACTGCTTTAAACTTCCAGCTCTCAAAACTGTTGCCTGCATATTAGAAACAGCAGGGGATTAAAAAAATATGGGTACTGATGCCCGGGTCTTTCCCGACTTTCAGATTTAATATTTCTAGAGTGCAGTCTGGTATTCAAAAGATCCCTAGATGATTCCAATGTGCAGGTGGGTTTGGGGCCCTCTGAACTAGTCCTGTGTCACCATTGATCAGCTATGTGATCCTAGACAAAATGCTAAGTTTCTCTCTAGACCAGATTTCTCATTTCTTAAGTAAAGATAATATAGCCTATCTTGTCTACCTCAGAATTGTTCTGAAGGACAAATGTGATCATACATGTGAAACTGTTTTGAAATGTGTAGGTATGATTCTAAGTATCTCATGTATCACTTAACTTTTCTAAACCTATCTTCTCATATGTAAGTGAGGATTCAAGGAAACAAATGCATTATCATTAAACATGAGAATTTAGGTAAAAATACATGGAAGGCAAGTCTTCCTAGCTAACATCATTATGTTTGATCTATGTTATTGCTAGGTACTGTTATCTCAGCTTACCTATCATATAACTGAGGATTGATTAGAGAGGTTAAGTAATTCTCTCAGGGTTCTGAAAGCTGTCAAATAGAAATTATTCACCTGATGCTTGTTAAAATCCCAAGGAAGATTTTTGTTCAAGACCATTGCAGTAGGGATCCAAGAAGTAGAGGAGAGGAAATGGATTTGAATCTAGAATAAAACTGAAACAAGTGGAGATTTATAGCTGGGGGCAGGAAAGAAGGCTTGAGAGAGAATTATTAAAAGGAACTTAGTGAAGTATTGATGGTCGGAAGAGGAACTTGATTAATTGTCAAGGCTGTCGGAGGAGGAGCTTGACTGAGTATCAAGGGTGAGGGGGCGCTTGATAAACTAGCTTAACAGGATTCTTTGGCAAAACGGGGCTCAGGGTGAGGCCTGGTTTAGAAGACAGCTCAAAAGAGCCTGACTGAAGTTTGGTCAAGGAAGGAGTCTTTGTTAAAGAGACTAATTTGGACTAAAACCAGTAGGTCTAAGTCTATAAATACAGATCTTGCCGCTTCTACTTCCCCAGGGTGAATGATTAATCGCTAAACATCAAAAAATGCAGTTTGGCGCTGTGCACCTTTGAAATATCCGATCATCCATTGGCCAGCTACAAGACAATATTGTCTGCACTCAGACCTCAAATCAGATCAACCGCAAACCATAACCTCAGCTTTCTTATCTATCCTGAGTCCGCAGGCTACAAACTCGTTCCGGCTAGAATCCAGAACAGATTGAGGAGGAGGCGCCCGAACGCACCTGCGGCGCACCAATCGCAGGCCAGCGCGCAGGAGCGCTTGCGCCCCAGTCCTGGGCGGGGCCTCATTACCTCCAGTCTCCTCCGACCTGTCGGCCTTCCCCGTTCTGATTGGCCTTCTGGAGGTGACGCACAGGACTTCTTCGACCTATGACAGCGAAGCCGGCCGGCAGCTTGGCGGAAGTAGTGTGGGGGAGGTGATTCCGAAGAGGAGCGGCGCGGCGGGGCGCCGGCGCAGGCACCCGAATCTGCCCCAGGAAGATGACTCGCTTTGCTCTAACCGTTGTCCGGCAGTGAGTATCACTGTCGCAGGTTGCCTTCTTTTCTCTTCCCTCCCCTCCCCTCCTCTCTTCTTCTTTCTCTTCTCTCCTCTCCGTTGAGTATGTTTCGGAGTGAAAGGAACATTCATCTGTCATCCCCTCCGGTCCCCGCTGGTTCGGCGCTCGCAGGATCGGCTTGGAAGGGGCTGTTTTCTGGGCGCTTTCGTTTGGGCTATCACAGGTCGACCCCAACAGCCCCTAGTGAGGCCGGCGGGTCTTAGATATCGTCAGTACCGAGTTTCAGATGAGGAAAGTGAGTTCCAGAGGAGTACATTGGTCAAGGTTCCTAGCCTAGTGACAGAGCACAAACTGAAGAAAGACAACCATGTCTCCAGAGCTCTGGGTGCACTATTTTTGCTCCCCAGCAGATTGCTCAGAGTTTACAGAATTGCTCGTTGTTTTTAATAGCTGATGTTTTTAATGCTGGCTACCTTCAGCTCTTCTCTCTCTCTCTGTCTTTGCTGTTCCCCCCTGTTTCCTCAGGCAGTGAGTGTCACTGGAGTCTGTTTAAGGTTTATTTCTTTTCCCGCGAGGTTACAGTTCTAGGAGGGGGGGGGAAGGGAAGGGCTTCAGCCCTGGGCTCACCAGACCACATCACTCTGAACAAATGTTTTATTATCATAACTGATTACGTAGAGTTGAATGCTGATATGTCTTTATGTCTTTTAGCTTTCTCCTTCTCAACACATACTTGCCAAGTGTTGAGAAGGAGAAATTCAGAGTGGGTAAGAGTACAGATTTTTCAATTAGGATAGAGCTAGCTTGGACTCCGGACTACAGCGAGGAGCCAGGGAGCCCTGGTTTTCTGTTAAGTAACTGACTTTTTGACCTGTTTCTTGATATACAAAATGAAGGTAATGCTAATGCCTATGTCATTGGATTGTTGTGAGAACTAAAAGAAGGAAAAGTAAGGTGCATGGTACGACTGAGGGGACAAAATATACCCGAAGATAAAATAATTTGTATGGGTATTTCTGTAAGAGCAGCTTTAATAAGAACTCAGTTGATTCTCAAATATGGTGTATAGTTTATCAGACGAGCATTTTGAGTAGCTGCTATGTGCCTTGAGCTCATGCCTATAACCCCAGCACTTTGGGTGGCAAAGGTAGTTGAACTGCGTTAGCCCAAGAGTTTGAGACCAGCCTGAGCAACAGAAGGAGACTCTGTCTCTACAAAAAAATAGATCATACAGATAAGTATGATACCAATTCTTAACTTGCTGGAATTTACAAGGGGCACTAAAATGATTTAACCTTGTCAAGGTGACTTTTAACTGCTATCTTTTCTGTCCCCTGCTTCCTTTATAGGAAGATAATCTTGGGAATCATCTGAAATTCTCCTTTTTAGGATTCACAGGATTTTAACAAGTAAATTAGAAATCTAGTTGCTTCCTCTCTTCTCTCCACCGCTCTCCGTGTTTTAGAATGCTTTGGGAGAATGCTTGACCAACTTAAGGGTATACAGCTAATTGGTAGCAGAACAGGAACCAGAGTCCTGAGAGTTCTTTCTTCCAGCCTTAGAGCACTTCCTGGATGCCCAACCCAGCCAGCACAGTGTCAGACATTTAATTGAAACTCAGAAGTTGTAGGAAACCTGGGTTCAGGCATCTCTTGAAAAGTGAAATGATTCTTATTTAGATTTGTAATAGACAACAGTAATAAAAACGTGTATTTTATTTTTTTCCAGCCGTTTAACAAGGCTTGGTTGTGGAGGCCCTCATAGGTATCATTTAACAAAATAAGTTCTAGTAAGTGTGATTGTGTGCCAGGCACTGTTGTGAGATAAGGACTGATATCCTCAGTTTGCAGGTAAGGCAGCTGAGATAACAGTGGTCTTGTAACTTGCTAAAAGTCACATGGCAAGTTGAGGAGGTAGGATTCAACCAACACAACCACTCACACTGCTTTTTGCCTTCTTTTTATTGTGTCAAAACCTAATATTTGTAACTTACTTGAATATCACCAACCATTTTTGAGGCTCCTCTATTTAGTTATTTTTATTTATTTATTTTTTTTTTTGAGGCAGAGTCTTGCTCTATTGCCTAGGCTAGAGTGTAGTGACCAAACCATAGCTCACTGCAACCTCAAACTCCTGGGTTTACGCAGTTCTTCTGCCTCTGCCTCTCAAGTAGCTGGGCCTGTAGGTGCATACCACCATGCACAGCTAATTTTTCTATTTTTTTTGTAGAGACAGAGTCTCCTTCTGTTGCTCAGGCTGGTCTCAAACTCTTGGGCTAACGCAGTTCAACTACCTTTGCCGCCCAAAGTGCTGGGGTTATAGGCATGAGCTCAAGGCTACTTTTTATTCTCCTAACATAATTGTCGGAAGTGATAAGAATAGTTTGTTTTGTTCTGTTTTAGATGCAGGAAAATGGAGTGAGAGTGTTGAAATAACCAGTAGAGCTGTGGTTTGCTGCTTTCCTGTCTGACCATCCTTCTTGCCTTTAGAGCTGTCAAAGCTAAAAAATTGTGATTCTTTTAGGAAAGGAAATCATTTCAAATATAATCACCACAATTAAATTTAATGACTTTTCAAAGAGTTGGATAATTTTACCTGTTCAGATAATGGCAGAAAACTTTAAAGCAGTTTCTTTAAGTCCAGCAAAATCTTTTGAACTCTATGCTGTTACTGTGTGTTTATCTTTCTTCATCATACTTTTAATTGAAACCACCAATGTGTGTCTATTTTTGGAATAGACTTGAATTTCAAAATTCAAGTCTATCATCATTATTAAACTTAACTTCTCATTATCTTGTGGCACAGCATTGTCAAAAACTCTAGCATAGGTAGGTTGGCATTATCATCACCTACATATAAAACACTATCAATGGCCCTGGTTCCTTGAAATGTTATTTGTAGTTGTTTGCAATTCATCACCTACAAAACTATCCATTTCACTTCCATTTTAACCAGTACTCAAAACTTTAAATTGTTTTGTGTTTTAATGACTTAAAGGTGAGGAATTAGCAAAATTACTTATAGCAAAACTGATTTGTTTTTCTTACTGCACCTCTGTGGGCAGTTACTTGCTTTTGTAAAATGCTAATCATTGTTCTGGATATTAATAAAGCAAGCAAAATAATATTAGAACATCTGTAATTTAATCCTTTTATGGAGATATATGAAACTGTTAAGTTAGTGTGATACTTGTTTCCTTGGTATGGGGTTGATCAACTGGGAAAGTCTTTGCAACTAGGACTAATCTGTATTTAAACACAGATATATCATGAATTGGGTATCCTACAAATTTTTTCCCTCCCAAACCATCTAGTAAAAGTCTTTCATGTACACTAAAAGTCTTTCATGTACACTAAAAGTTTTCTACTTTGAAAACTTGCCTCAAATGTATACTAATTTCCCATGATTTCTCTCCCTTTTGTGGCAAGCTGACTATTATCTGCTGAATTTGAACTTCTTAAAAGGACGTAATAGGCAAATTATTCTTTCTGCATGATTTTTAAAGAAATGCTCCAAAATATGAATCCAGACCAACAAAAAATAAAATACATCTTTTAAGTGAAGACAGTGTGGTAACTTACAAGATGAATGATGCATATTTGTAGGGCTTGTAAATGGCTGGTCATAAGACAACTTCTTGGCATAAGCATTTGGATTCCTGCAGAGTCGGGCTTTCTGTTTTGGAAGTGGATCACACTGCAGATTTTGAAAATGAGTGGTGTTATTCTTGACTCTTTTAAAATATATCCTTCTGACCTTTCAGCTCCCTCCGCCTTCTCGGCTGATATCAGAAGTCAAACTTGGTTAAGGGAAGTAGATTAATAGTAAAACTATTTTAGCTATCTACTTTCCTTTCTCACTCCCAAAACCAATTAGACACCTTCAAGGATTTATATAAATGTCTCCATAAAGCTGATAAAAGCTGTGATACTAAATATTTATTAAAGCTTTTGGGAAAAAATTCTATTTTTGGATTCCTACTCTGTAATATTTATGAAGTGATTTGAGGGCAGACATGCCTGTTAGACCCAAGAGTGAATGCCAGTCATTGTTAATAGTATTATCACGTCTGCAGTAGTCTCTATCAATTTACAGTAAAATGGAATCCTTTATCACATCACAGCTATTTTTCTCCTTTTGCTGAAAATTGTTAGATGGTGGGACATAGCTTTATAAAGCTATCAAATTACTGGGATTCTATTTTTGATAAAATAATCTTTTGACAGCCTAATCTTTTTAAAAGTCTAAATGTTTGATCAAATCAGCTATTGAGATTAAATTCAAATCCTGAACTAATCTTTTCAGCACATGGGCAAAAAACAATCATCTCTGCTGAATTTGTGTGATTTATAAAGACCTGAACTTTTTGGTGTCTATTACATGATTTTTTGGGTAGCAAAACTGTTAATTCTCATCACTCTTGTGTACCTCCCCCCACCTTTTTTTTTGAAAGAGACAGGTCTTGCTCTGTTACCCAGGCTAGAGTGCAGTGGCACAATATAGCTGGCTATAGCTTTCTACTCCAGTGCTCAAGTTATCTTCTTGTCTCAGCCTCCCAAGTAGCTGGGACTACAGGTGCCTGCCACCACACCCAGTTAATTTTTCTATTTTTTTGTAGAGACAGGTCTTAGTATATTGCTCAGGTTGATGTGGAACTGCTACTCAAGCAGTCCTTCTGCCTTAGTCTCCCAAAGGGATTAACAAGTGTAAGTTACCTTGCCCTGCTGATTTTAAATATATAAAATGAGGGTACTATTTTGGCTTCTGCTGGAAATTGAATTGGCTGTGTTAAAAGAAACACTTTAGAGTTAATTAAACTTAGAGTTTGAGCAAAGAAGTAAAATCCATGAGTTGGGCAGCACAAGAGGGCTTCATCTGGCCAAGTGGGCAGGCAGTATTTATAGACAGAAAAAGGAAGTGAATACAGAAATAGCCTGATTGGGGACAGCTTTGTGCTTGCCTTATTTGGACATGTTTGAGCACTTTGCAGTCCATAATTGGCTGAAAGGTGAGCTGCTATGATTGGCTGAGACTTGTTTTCTTATTATAAGAATATATTCTCAAATTAGGTCGTGGTTTATTTGCATATTAAGTTAGGGTACAGCTTGCTACACATGGAGGCAGCTTTATACAAATTTAACTGCTACAAAGCCACTGTCAAAAGAGGATGTTACTTACGTATTTCAACAGCAGTTCTTTTATTCTTGGTCTTAGCAAGATTGTGAGGCTGAGACAAGGTGCGAATCTAACACATGAAAACTTTTCTAGATTAGAAATGACAGGTTCCCCTGTTGGCTGCTGCTTTATCTGTGAATGGTAAAGTGTAATGTTCTCTTTTGTATCCCTTTTATAAGATTCTAAGTGAATTTTGGAGTATAGAAAATCTATTAATATTAACAGTGATAATAATGGCAAATCAGTGGTATTGTTTTTTACCAAGGCATAAATACTTCTGTAAATTTTATTATGCATTTATTTATTTTTATTTTATTTTTTGGAGACAGAGTCTCACTATGTTGCCCTTGGTAGAATGCTGTGGTGTCACAGCTCACAGCAACCTCAAACTCTTGGGCTTAAGCGATTCTCTTGCCTCAGCCTCCCTTGTAGCTGGGACTAGAGGTGCCTGTCATAACGCCCAGCTATTTTTTGGTTGTAGTTGTCATTGTTGTTTGGCAGGCCAAGGCGGGTTTGAACCCACCAGCCCTGGTGTATGTGGCTGGCGCCCTAGCTGCTGAGCTACAGACCCTGAGCCTACAGATTTATTTTTTAAGCTAATATATCCACATATTGGAAATCAAAATTCTCCCCAATCTCCCTATTCCTTTTACTTCACCCCATAGGTGACCGTGTTCATTAGTTTTATGTCTATCATTCCAGTGTTCCTTTATGCAGATTCAAATGTTTATTATTTTCCTCCTTTATACAAAAGTAGCATTCTTATATTTTTCTGCGCCGCGCTTTTTTCTACTTGATCATATTTCTTGGTGATCTTTCCTTATCTTCACATAGAGCCTCTTTCTCTTTTAAAGAACACATTTATATATTACTCTATTAGGAAGCTGTACCATTGTTTATTTGTTAATAGTTACATTACATTCTTTTGGCCATAGTTAAGGAAATTAATTGCCTCTTAATGGACATTTGGTTATTTATAGTCTATTGCTATTAGAAATACTACTGTAGCAAATATTTTAAATATAAGTGAATATAGGTATTCCCAGTAATGGGGTTTATTGGATAAAAGGCTAAACACATTTGTTATTTTGATAGTTATTTTCAGATGGCCCTCTGTAGCTAAAGTACACTCACTAAAGTTCTGTTATTTACAGGATTTTCTCCAGGTACTGGGCACGTTAAGGTAGATAGAATCTCTGGGTTCTTTTCAGGAACTGGAGCCAGGGTAGACATAAAACTAAAAAGTCAGTTATAATAGCATATGGACGATAACTTTTGTTGGTAGTGCCAGGGTAAAATGGAGCACAGACTTGGCACTTAACTGAAGTAGGTAGACAGGGAACAGGACAGGAGAGAGGAATACCTAAAATAGCCAGACTATGGATCTTAAAGAATGAGAATATGTTAGCCACGCCCATAAATCTGATTTAATAAGTACACCAGGTGATTCCGATGCACACTTTAGTTTGAAAACCATCAGTATAGGTAGTGGTTGGTCAACAGTTGTTCTTATAAACAAGAAGGAAGGTTCTAGGCAGAGACTCAAGTTTGCGATTCTGACTTCAAGGTCTGATGGAGTTTCTTTCTTGATCTGAGTCAATCCCATGTGAGATTATTATTGTCATTTTAAACTTAACGCCTCACTTAAAAACAAAGAAGCCATAATACTCCTTTGTAACCCTGGAAACACAAGTTAAAGTCAAAGTAAGATGGGTTGTTCAGGTACTATAGGCACAGATTGAAAACTTACATTACTGAGTCTTAGTGAGGATGGCCCCTCACACTGAGAGGTGGTGGTACAGATTGGTGTAACCACTTTGGCATTACTAATTAACGCTGAGTATCTGCATGCTCATGGCCTAGCAGTTCTAGTGCCAGGTGGATATCCCTAGGTATGAGTCAGTCAGCATTTAATTAGAGCACAAAAAATTTCTTTTTCTTTTTCTTTTTTTAACAAGTGAACAGTTTATTAAGAATTAAACAAAGATATGATGTGATACAGTATAAGCAAGAGACTCAAGATAGGTATCATAGTACTACTCACACAAAAACTTAAATTTCACCTCAAAAAAATCACAAGACGAAAGAGAAAGCAATTTCACTGTTATAAAGCAAGATATTTCATGCAAAGTATTAACTGTGCCCCCTCAAAGTCCAACCTCCCAAGGATTCCCAGATAGTTTTTGGTTTCTTGGAACTTCCCTAGTTTCTACTGCATTCAGAGTTGTATTCTGTTCCGCAAGCCCACATTCTG
>CAUYON010181477.1:0-12110 GCA_963573935.1 Arctocebus calabarensis
CAAGCTGAAAATTAAGGTACTTGTAAGTGTTTATGCTTTTGTGTGTAATTGTTGCCTTTTCTAAACTGCTTTTCTTGTTAACTGAAAATATAATTCTATTAGTTATATCATGTTAAGTAAAGAGGCTCTCCATGCACAAAATGTATCTATGTAGCAGCATTTGTACATTTTCTGTCCTATCTCCTGATGGCGGTGGTACCTTTGTCACCCTTTGCAAGATTGATACTTGTTTTTGTTTTGAAGCACAAGTAGTACCTTGCTTTGGATTTGACAAAAGTCTCCCCAGATGTAAAAGATAGGAAAAGGTGTGTTATAATTCAGGCTCAGTTGGAGCATTTGCATTTTATTTTTATCAAAACAAATATAGTCCTTGGTGTGGACTGGGCAGTAAGTAATATGTGGAGTCTTCAAGCTAACAGTAATATTTAAATTTAAAAAATTAAAAATTTTAAGAGATGGCACATTAACAAGTGACTGAGAGGATTAGGCGATGACTATCTTGGTTTGTCTCTAAGGAGGCAAGAATAGGGTTACAGGTGGCTGGGCATGCAGAGCAGTTAGCATGATCTGTGATTGTTATTTCTTACTCATTAACATTGTTGGTACTTCTCATTATCTGTGCATTTGTTTACCCTGGCAGTCCCGTCAGCCAGGTAATCTACCAGCTCTTAGGCAGTAATGGCAGATTTCTTTTTTCTCCCCCCTACCAAGATTTTATACATCTTGTTTAAAGTCCTATGAATGTATGTGTGTGTTATTAAAATTGATTTTTCTCAGTTTGAACATGTGTTTGGTAATATTTGTTTGGGAGGGGGATGATAAGTATCTGGAATGCTCTGTTTTCTCTCCTACCCCATCCCCTAGTTCAGTAGTTCTCAACCTTCCTAATGCGTGGCCCTTTAATACAGTTACTGTGGGTCACTACCCATAGGTTGAGAACGGCTGCCCCAGTTTTTAAACTGATTTATCCCCTTTTACTTTTGATTATCCGTTTTGTTTTGTTTTTAGCTTGTTGTCTCCTGTTTCTGGAAAACATAAAGCCATAGTTGTACATAGTTTGATTTTATGGAATCCAATTAATGATTTGCTGTATAATTTGCAGCCAGGAATCCAGTAATCTCATTCTTACCTCATTCACCATGGTCATTGAACTATTCATTCATTGGGACAATTGAGTACCTGCTACATGTGAGGCACTCTTCTTAGGATTGAGGACTCTGGTGAAAACTCAAGAGCTCTATGAATCTTATCCTCTGGTATCCAGGTTAAATACTTTCCATTCCTGGACAGAGAACTAGAAAAGAATACCCTTGACCTAACTTCCCTGTTGTAGAGCTTGAGACCAAGAAAGGGGAAGCCATAATGCAGAGGACCATCTCCAGCCTGCCAAGCAGATACAGCTTTGAGTATACCACCTGAGGGGGAGATAGAGGTTGATATCTCCTTCCAGGAGAAACTGTCCTTATGTGCTCAGAGAAAGGGTAGCATTGTTGGACAGATGCCTCGAGTTCTAGAAACCAGTATTTCTCCTTTCTAACAGCCTGGTTAGATTATGCATGAGCATTTTCCACCAACAGTGGGGTAGAGGCATGGGAAGATGACAGTCCAGGCAGAAGCTGAGACACTGCCACAAGTACTTAGGGGCAGACAGCATAGTCTTGTACAAGTTAAGGGCCTTGACCTTGCCCCAAATCAGATCCCAGACTCATCATACTAGCCATTTGATCTTTGACAAGTTACTTAAAACTATCTCAGCTTTATTTTCTTCATCTGTTAAAAGGAATAATAACAATGTCTATGTCAGGGTTATGAACACTAAGTGAGCTATTGCATGAGAAGTGCCTGGCATATAGCATGAACTTAACTAGATGCTAGCTGTTAATTATTTAGCGCTAACTTGAGGCTCTTGTCAGATAATAAGTAAAATTGATCATAAGCACAAAGATACCTTAGTGTGTACTGACAGCAAACCACATCTCCAGGGATTAAAGTTGTAAGTGTACTCTCTTCCTTTGGACACATGGAGTTCCAGACACTCCTCTGCCCAGCTCTGTCTCTGCTGGTTTAAAAACAACTTTTTTTTCAGCAACCCAACACTATAAAGCTGAGAAATAATCAGTGATTGGTGGTAGTTTTCCAGCAGTGTGGACATGTCCTGAAACTCCTAACCATTCCCTTGGCTGGAGTCAAGAGAGGGCAAACCAGGAGGCCCAGCTTTGGGTCTAACTCCCAGGACACGGGCTGGGAGGAAAACTTAACGGGCAAAATAGGCTTCTGAGGCACAGTTGATGGGACGATAGCATTGTTGCACTGCTAACAGTCCCTGCTGAAGAAGCGCCTCAGCTATATATATGGCCAAAGTAAAGATCACACCACCAAGTGCTGGGCAAACAAGATGTAGAGATGGCAGAGCAGGAACAGAAATGCTGCCATAGTGGACAGGAAACAGGACAATGTGACTAGGCCAGAATTCATTTGCCTTAGGGAACCTGCTCAATTATCAGGAATCATACCCACCCCCTTCACCCGGGATCCCTGCTACAGTGAGTAACTGTTCTGTGCAAAGTATGGAGGTAAACCCTGGTGTGTAGGTGGCTGAGAATCATTGCTGAAGACAGCCAGCACTACCCTTGGCCACATTTTTATATCACAGTTGGGGAAAATAGCTTACCAAAAGCAAAACTCAACATTTGTGTTTTGTGTGTGTGAAGTACTCCAGGTTTCCAAAAGAGATGCTGTAAACAGTCTGCTCAAAGAATGGCCTGCCTGTGTTCCAGGGCACGAATTCATTGCTAGGTTAGGATTAATTTCTTGGTGTGCTTTCTTTTCCACTGTTAGTATTAACCTCATTCATATTTTAGCTGGATTTGCATCATCAAAGGGGCTTCCTTTAGACAGTTCAATTAAGTACTTTTATATCTCATATTTTATTAGGTTCAGAGATTTCAGTGGGAGGACAGAGAAATGGATTGTAGTTTGAATCACTCTTATCAAAAATACTGAAGTAACTGCAATGACATTTTGGCAGGTGCCTACTAGAACTCAGCATTGAAATCATACATTTTTGCTCATTTAAAAACATCCAAGTTTGCCATCAGCACCTCAGAGGAGCAATGCTTGGCTCACAGAATTAAGTTGAATGAGATGAACCTTTCACATTGGCCTACTTGCCACACCCCCAGAGGTATCTGAAGTTGGAACAGCAGGTTCTGTGAAATCTTGAGCTGCTGTTTGCCTTAGCTCATTGGGTCCCTGCAGTTTAATTTTTCTCTAGTCTGGTACCATGAGTCTAGCAGTCTTCTTGCCCTGCCCCCACTATTACTTCCAATGCCCTTTCCTAGGGGACTGCACATTCATCTTTCTTTTTTGTTTGTTTTTGGGTTTATTTTGTTTTTGTTTTTGAGACAGAGTCTCACTTTAGCACCCTGAGTAGAGTGCAATGGTGTCTTAGCTCACAGCAACCTCAAGCTCTTGGGCTCAAGCAATCACCTTGCCTCAGTTTTTCTATTTGTAGTAGAGACGGGGTCTCACTATTGCTCAGGCTGGTCTTAAAACTCCTGAGCTCAAGCAATCCACCTGCTTTGGCTTCCCAGATTGAGCCACCACATTCAGCCTGTTTTTTCAGATTTATCTTTCTTAGCCCTGCCTTTACTGGTGTTCCCAACTCAGACTTGCTTACTCGATCCATCAGTTTCCTTCTGTGGTCTTTTCTAAACTACTGGCTGATTTTTCTATTTCCCACTAGAAACCCTCTCAAGACATCAAATTCACTGTCCCCTTTTATGCCACTTCCCTACTCCTCCAACACAAATCTGTGGATAAACTGTGCTAGTGTTTTTCCCTTTGCTAATATTTCCCCTTCAAACTTACCCTGCTTCTCCCTTCTGAGACTTTTCTAGTCCTGACTGTCCTCTTGAAACAAACTCAAACTCAAGAAAGAACCTCTTAGAGATTTTTTGCCCATCTATAAAATGGGACTATTAACTCCTCAGGATGAGATCAGGATATAATTAAAAAATGAGGCTACACATTCTTTGTAAAGATGTTTGTACACTTTTTAATGTGTTTCTCCCCAGCCACCTCCTTCCCCCACCCCCCTCCACACACACACATCCAATTTACAGAGTGCTGGGAGAGGCGCTTGGGGGAGGTGGAAGTGTGATGTGGGCCCTGCTGTCTAGCAGTCTGCAGTTACACACAGCAGTCCAGACTACAAGATTGTGTATGATATACGTGCCAAACTGTGGAAGCTTTGGGAAATCCAGAAAGAAGGATGAAGTGTTTTTCCCAGGGTCTCTTCAGTGAAATATGCTAGTTAAATTCTGTTCAGACTCCTAGGTACACACAAGTATTAGTCACATATGTTCCTCTGGCCCTTATCATTTTGGTCTATCTTGGGCCCACATCAATACTGTCATTTATGAAGGAGGGAGGACCAGGCTGGGTCATGGCCAGAGTACAGGTTTCATTTGGACCCTACAGGCTGGGTTCACTTTAATAAGTGGTGGGAGAGAGGCCTGTATTTGCACAGGAGGACTATCCTACTTGAGTTAAAGAAATTGAGGAATTGGCTCGGCGCCTGTGGCTCAAATGGCTAAGGCGCCAGCCACATACACCTGAGCTGGCGGGTTCGAATCCAACTTGAGCCCGCCAAACAACAATGACGGCTGCATCCAAAAAATAGCCGGGCGTTGTGGTGGGCGCCTATAGTCCCAGCTACTTGGGAGGTGAAGGCAGGAGACTCGCTTGAGCCCAGGAATTGGAGGTTGCTGTGAGCTGTGATGCTACAGCACTCTAACCAGGGTGACTGCTTGAGGCTCTGTCTCAAAAAAAAAAAAAGGAAATTGAAGAATTGATTGATTCTGAAGGGGTTTTCTAGATTGCTGCTGGGTAAGGTGATTGAACCTGAGAGAGACAAGATATTTAATTGTCTAGGAAGGTGGGTGCACTGGAAGTTGCAGAGTGAGAATGATGTCCAAGATGAGCTTAAGGAAAAGGCAGGTGTCTTGAGTGACTCAGTCCCTGAGGCAAACCTAGGTTAGAGCTAAGATTTGATGAATGAACAGGTGCAAATGCTTGTGGCTTGTCTATCCAGAAAGAGTATTTTCTATGTGAACTACAGGTCAAGCTCACGTTTCATCCCTTCCAGGCCTGACCACATTTAACCCTCTCAGTCCTCAAGTTGAACAGCCAGGCAGCAGGAGGCTGTTCAACCTGGGAATCAAGACTCTGCCTTGTGTTCAGAGCTTCCCAACGTCTGGCCTCCACCTATTGTAGCCCTCTGTACCCTAGGCCGAGAGCAGAAGGGGTGACAGGAGCCCAAGAAGTGAGGTCCGGATTAAAGAACAGGCCAGGGGGGCCCTCAGAGAGAGAAAGCACTCCCCACCCCCATCCCGAGGACGGGTTTGCACGTTCCCAGCAGTAGGCAAGTCGTGGGCGTCATAGGGTTACAGAGGCGGCGAGGGCAGGTTATAAGCATGTGGAGGGCACTCTGGGTGGTGAGACCACCACTAGGGAGCGACATCAGGGCCGGAGGGCCTAGAAGATGGAACGCCTGATAACCCAAGGACTACGTGTAAGCCTCGCTCTCAATCTCTATTGTGCTAGAGTAGGGGGCATAAAGGTGGAGAACAGCGCCCTCCCCGCACCCCACCCATTCGGCCCCGCCTTCCAGGACCCCGCCCCACCCCCGACTCCGCCCCCACTCCCCGCCCCGCCTGCGGCCGCGGCCCCTTCCTCCGGCAGCTGGTACTGTGGGGCCGCGGAGCCGCGCGTCGCTGTCTCTATGGCCCGGGATCCGAACGCAAAGGTGAGGGAGGCGGGGAGTGCGATTGGCGGCCGGGCCTGAGTCGGGGGGCGGAGGTCAGGCAAAGCTTTCCCCACGTCCATTCCACCCTCCAAGCTGTGCCAGGTCTTTCTCACCGCCAAGTCCCTTGGTCCTGCATAAGGCTTTAGAGGGGCGCAGGCAGGCCTCGGGCCGCGCTGGTGCAGACCAGCCACTATGGAGTCGGGGATCGGTGCGGGCAAGGGGGCTGCGTGGCGAACAGTGTTCCCCAAGATCTGGGTCACGTCACCCAGTGTTCGGCGGGATCGAAGGAGAGCTTGTCCTCGAGCTGCAGCAGTAGACTGAGAGGTTAGACCTGACTAAATGAGAGAACCGCGGACTATCCAGGATGTTGGAGGGAGGCGGGCGGGTGTGGGGAAGCTCTCTCAAGCCAGGAGAGACCGTCATCTTACTGGGCAGAAGGAGATACCGCCTCTAGGCATCTAGAGATGATAATCTAGGCAGGTAGACTGAGCTGAAGGTCGAGAACCTTCTGAGTCCCGAATGATACTGTTTTGAGAGTCTCCCCTCCCCAGTTTCCTCCACCCTAGGATCTAATAGAGGAAAGGAGATCGGAGTTTAGAGCCTGAGCTGGCTCTCGGGAGGAACCCGAACTCTGGAACTCGGGCTGGAGTGTGGGGGTGTGGACTGGAGACCTTGAAACTGCTTCCCCGAGGAGCAGGGGGGTGTAATGCCCCGCCCATTTAGCCTGCATTAAATGCGGCTCCCTCACAACGCGTTGAATGGGGCTGAGTGCTCCAGCCCACCCCGCCACCTAGAAGTGCAGTCTATATGGGGGTAGGGGCTTGCTAAGTGATGTGTTCCATTGCATCTTTCCTTTGCTAAAGATAGGAACCTCCTGCCTGGGTTAGTTACCTGCTTCCCCCCTTGAAGAGCAGCCTTGACCCATGCACATCCATCCCATTTGAACATTTGGGTCAGAAGCCTCCCCCATCACCACACACACTTGCAATCTGGCCTCAGAATTAGGATTTTCAGGAAGGGAGGTAGGGTTCTGCTCTGCATCTCACCCCACTGGACACTAGCAGCCTTCAGGCTTGCAGTGAGAACTAGACCTCGTAAGAATGCGTGCTTGTCTCTGCATGGATGTAATCATGTGTTTGAGAACTCTGTAAACATACATGTACTTGACCCTTCTGTGAACATGACTGTACCTGACCCCCGTATTCATGTTAGTGTGTGTGTCCTTATAAAACCTATGTGCTGGACCCTTCCATTGAAAGGTATATAATCCTTCATATAAACCCTCTCCTTGTCAGTCTCAGGCTGTGTGACCTGCTGAATGGATAGGCATATGAATATAACCTTATTTGTGAGTATGTATGACTATATGTGACCATGGCTCTCTATGTGGACATATTTGTGCAAAGCTCCCTGTGAGCATGTATGTGAATGACCCGCCTGTGAATCCATAGTCTTCCTTGGGTTTGTGTGTGTGCGTGCATATCATCTTCCTCTAGCCCCACATAACTCTTAGAGTAAACCTGCACTAGTGTGCCACCTGTCCCACACTGGGTGGTTCCTTTAACCTAGGGTGTGTTCTTCCTGTCCAATTCTAGAGACTAATCCCTCCTAGCCATAGGCTCCCCCCTCTGTGCCAAGCAAATAGGAGGTCCCCAAGGTAAACAGGTGTGCCTCCACAGTGAGGGGTGGGGCATGGGCAGCTTGTCTGGACCCTCCTCTGCCCCAGCCCCCAAACGAGGAACTGGTGACCTTTCTGTGGTCCAAGGACCCCTTTTTCTTTATTTCATATTCTACTCTCCCCTCTGGGCTCTGCCTCTACAGTGCTGACCTTTGCCTCTTGAATAAGTGCTCCAGTTCCTGTTATCCTTCTGGCCAGCTCCTGATTCTTCCCCTTTCTTCAAGGCCAGAGAGTTAATATTTGACCTGGAAAGTAGGAGTGAAGCTCCAGGCACCCTCTGGTACTGCTTGTAGGTGTCTGATGAGATGGGGTAGGTTAGATCTCCTCCACACCTAGCCCAGCCCAGGAAACCTTCATGAGCCCCCTCAGAGATCAGGAGACAGTTACAGGGTTAGGAGAGGCCTGCCAATGATCCCCACACCCATCGTCAGCTGGCTGGCTGGAGGGAGGGTACAGTTTTGGGAGGTGTCTCTAGGATGGGGGGGGCAGACCAAGAGCTCGGGGATCCCGTTGTTTTACCTTTTCCATGTTGCTTGTGTCTCAAGCACCTGGCCTTACACATTAAAGCCTCCTGCACAGACACTGCACCTGTGCAGCCAAGGGGACCCTGATCCCCAACCCGGGGCCTTTGAGTGCCTGACTGCAGGTAGGGACAGGTGTAGATGCCTGTGCACCCCCTTGAGAGGAATGCCAAGAAGTTATATTTAAAGATAAATTCCAGAAGGACCTCTCAGACTAAGAAAAAGAAAAAACAAAGGGAAACAGGACAAAATAAACAAAGGCCCTTTAAGCGTCTGTGGTCAGGCCTTCCTGCATAAGGCACCCCCGCAGGCAGCGGGGGCAGCTGCTGCCAGAGTTGAGTCTCACAGTTAGGAGAGCTGGCATTCTCTCAGAACCTGATTCCACAAAGATGGGGGCCTAGCAGAGTTTCTGACTGGGCCAAAAGAAGGCTTTTACCTGGGGTTCAGGTTGGGGAAGCCAAGGGTCTTATAAGGAGGGCAAGTTTCCCAGCCTCCTGCATCTGAGCAGAGGGATGGACACAATGACTGTAAGTCCATTCTGGTGTGGGAGTTCTATTGAGGCTGGACCTCCTCCCTTCAATGCCCCCTGAAGTCTGGGTAATGCCATTCATCTTCCACCCACACACAAATCAAAGAGCCTTTTTCCTGTTTTTTCTTCAGAAAACAGACATCAGAAAACCAGGACTAACTCTGCTGTCGGGGGCAGGGTGACCCCATCAATAACCTACAACCCCTCTATAACTCCACAACTCCTTCTCACCATGGAATTTGCATTTGCTGTAGAAAGGCATGTGATCCATCCCTCTCTCTGACCTCTTAGCTGGGATTCCATGGCCACACAACCCTGTGACTCTATGTCCCCCCAATTTCAGGACCCCCCTTGGCCCCATGACTCCTTGACCCCATGGCCTTGTGACCCCTGACCTTCCAAATAACCTCCCTAGACTTTGGCCCCTGTGACTGTTCTTCCCATACCTCTCACCTGTGACTTTGGCCTTGGCTCCTCTTGGGGGTCTTGTTGGTCTGGGCCTCCCTAGGAAGATGTGGGGGAGGCTCTGGCCCCTCTTCCTGAGCTTCCTCACAGCAATTGCAGTGCCCGGACCCTCGCTGCGAAGACCATCCAGAGAATTAGATGCCACCCCTCGGATGACCATCCCTTATGAAGGTTAGACCCTCAACTGCAAGGGCAGTGGGAACCTGGGCTGAGGGGCAGGAGGCACCCCAGAACTGGGCTCACTGCTCCTGCTCTCCCCAGAGCTCTCTGGGACCCGGCACTTCAAGGGCCAAGCCCAGAACTACTCAACACTGCTGCTGGAGGAGGCCTCACAGAGGCTGCTGGTGGGAGCCCGAGGCGCCCTGTTCTCTCTCAGTGCCCATGACATAGGAGACGGGGCTCACAAAGAGGTCAGCCCCTGGAACCTGGACCACCCAGAGGGTCTCCAGCCTCATCCAGCTCTGTAGGACTTCAATTTCCCAGAAACCCTATGAGCCTTCATAGCTCCCTAGTCAGACAGCACTGCCCTTCCCAAACCATTGGTGTCCCTGCATCCAATGCTACTCCTGAAATTCCATCCCCATCCCAATTTCCCCAGCTCCCTAGGGTCCTATGAGTAATGAGCAGTGGAGTCAATGCATCAGCCCATTCCCTTTACCCCTACTAGATCCACTGGGAAGCCACTCCAGAGATGCAAAGCAAATGTCATCAAAAAGGGAAAAACAACCAGGTACGTGATCTGCCCTGCCCCCAGCTCCTTTTCTCCTCCTCCTCCTTCCTCCTTTATCAGGGATGCCAGGGCTGGTAGGGAGACAGATGGGGAGGTACAGACCCACCAGTCCATCTCAGCAACCACAATATATACATTGTAAGTATTACTGAACAGCAAGCCCTGGCCACAGCACTTCTAATCCAAACATCTGGTGACCTATTAGTTTGGGCCACAATGGCATTTTAATTCCCTCTAGGCTCCCAAATAATAATCATGATAACAGTAAGTAACCTCTACATATGCCCCTCAACTTACAATGGGATTATGTCCCCCTAATCCCATTAAACTATCATAAGTGAGGGACCATCTACTGCTGACTTAGCTATTATCTCAGCTAATTCTTATTGGGGAAGCAGAAATATGGTGTAGAAATATCTCTGCTAACTTTAAAATAATGCTAATAGGGTGGCGCCTGTGGCCCAGGGGGTTGGGCGCTGGCCCCACATACCGAGGGTGGCAGGTTCGAACCCAGTCTCAACCAAACTGCAGCAAAAAAATAGCTGGGCATTGTGGCGGGCACCTGTAGTCCCAGGGACCTGTAGTCCCAGTTACTTGGGAGGCTGAGGCAGGAGAATCACCTAAGCCCAGGAGTTGGAGGTTGCTGTGAGCCATGTGACACCCTGGCACTCTACCGAGGGCAATAAAGTAAGACTCTGTCTTTACAAAAAAAATAAAGAATTAAATAAAAAATAAAATAATGCTAATAAGTAGAAGTATTCCCCCATTTTACAGATAAGAAATATGAGGCTTTGGTTAAGGAATATAGCTCAAGTACCCAGTATTCCATGGAGGGGCATTAATGAAGTGTCAGTTCTTTTAGCTAAACAACAGGGTGTCTCTGGAGATCCCACGTCTGGCTATCTAAAAGATCCACCAGGAGAGCTTTTTAAAAAATACACATTCCCAAGACCTACTAGCCAAGGGACGTGATCCAGTGGGTCTGCGATCGTGTTGAGAGAGCCATGTTTAAAGAGGCATATCCAGGAGAGTCTATCAAGGCTGCTTTTCAGCCTAGGAAACAGTGAGACTCCATTTCTACAAAAAATAAAAAGTTAACTAGGTAGTGTCCACCTGTGTCCCAGCTACACTGGAGAATGAAGCAAGAATTTGAGGTTGTAGTGAGCTATAATGACACTACTGCACTCTACCTGGGTGACAGAGACCCTGTCTACACACGCAAAAGCTACCTCTTGGTGCAGCAAGGGTAGAAAACAGGTGGTGAGGCAGGTGGAAGCTAGATTGTGGTGAAGGGCCATATGCCTGGCTGGGAATTTGGGTTTTATTCTATGACAATGAGCACCCTTACACCCTCACAATACTTTACAGCAGTGTTTTCCAACCTTTTTTTTTTTTTATCTCACAGTACATTTGAACCTATAGTTAAACTTCCACAGCACAATTAAATTATATTGATCAAAGAAAAGGGTAAAAGAAAAAAAAAGAATATACTTACTGTGCTTTGAACTTCTTTTGAAAATAGTTTAATTAATGATCTTTAATTTTCATGGGGGCCAGGCACAGTGGCTCATGCCTGTAATCCTAGCACTCTGGGAGGCCAAGGAGGGTGGATTGCTTGAACTCACGAGTTGGAAACTCAGCCTGAGCAAAAGCGAGACTCCATCTCTACTAAAAATAGAAAAACTGAGGCAAGGGGATCTCTTGAGCCTGAGTTAGGGGTTCCTGTGAGCTATGATGCCACACACTCTACCCAGGGCAACAGCTCGAGACTCTGTCTCAAAAACTAAAGAGGCGGTGCCCGTAGCTCAGTCGGTAGGGTGCCGGCCATATACACTGAGGCTGACGGGTTTGAACCCAGCCTGGGCTAGCTAAAATAACAATGACAACTGCAACAAAAAAATAGCCAGGTATTGTGGCAGGCACCTGTAGTCCCACCCAGCTACTTGGGAGGCTGAGGCAAGAGAATCACTTAAGCCCAAGAGTTTGAGGTTGTTGTGAGCTGTGACACCAAGGCACTCCACCCAGGGCAACAGCTTGAGACTGTGTCTCAAAAAAAAAAGAAAGAAGGGAGGGAGGGAACATTTTCACATTTTCATGGCACAACTGTGTGCCACAGTACACTGGTTTAAAATCACTGCTCTAGGATCGGCCGCCTGTGGCTTAATGGGCTAAGGCGCCAGCCACATACACTTGAGCTAGCAGGTTCGAATCCAGCCTGGGCCCGCCAAACAACGATGGCTGCAACCAAAAAAATGGCCGGGCGTTGTGGCGGGCGCCTGTGGTCCCAGCTACTTGGGGGGCGGAGGCAGGAGACTCGCTTGAGCCCAGGAATTGGAGGTTGCTGTGAGCTGTGATGCCACGGCTCTCTATCCAGGGTG
>CAUYON010181479.1:0-97386 GCA_963573935.1 Arctocebus calabarensis
GGAGGCAGAGGCAAGAGACTTGCTTGAGCCCAGGAATTGGAGGTTGCTGTGAGCTGTGATGCCACAGCACTCTATCCAGGGTGACAGCTTGAGGCTCTGTCTCAAAAAAAAAAAAAAGAATATTTTGAACATCTTAACAAAATGTTTTGTGCATTTATGGGTATGTGTGTGTGTGCATGCATACACGCTCACACACATGCACACATGCATGCCTTTGTAAACCAATTTTGCCAGATTTTTGTGAGGCTGCTGTCTGGTGACTGCTAGGGCAGCATTAATAATAAAGTTATTTTCTTTCGTAGGGTTGTTTCTGGAAGACCTCCAGGCCTGCTGTCTACCTCCTAGGCCAGACAGCTTTGATGCTTCTGGCCGCTGTTCCATGACTCCCCCACTGCAGAAACTGCAGCCCCACTTCTCACCTCATATCTTGTTTACTAGCAAATTGAGGAGGCTTGAGTTCACAGATGTGGCTTTTCACTGGGAAAAGAGTGCAAGAAGAAAGCAAATAGTGCTGGGAGACAACTCAGTCCACTCTCAACCCAACAATCACCACATCCTCTTCCCCACAAGCCTTAAAATTCCCACATCTAGTGGCTAAGTTCTGAGCTCATGATAAGTGCTAGAATTTTTTTTTTTTTTGAGACAAAGTCTCACTCTGTCACCCTGGATTGGGTGCCACGGTGTCTTAGCTCAAAACAACCTCAAACTCTTAGGGGTCAATCCATCCTCCTGCCTCATCTTCCCCAGTATCTGGGACTACAGGAAGCCCACCACAATACTGGGTTCATTTTTCTATTTTTAGTAGAGCTGAGATCTCACTGTTACTCAGGCTGGTCTCCAACTCTTGAGCTCAAGCAATCTACCTTCCTCAGCCTGCCAAAATGCTAGGATGACAGGTGTGGGCCACCATGCTTGGCCAGTTCTAGCAATTTAAACAGACATTACATCTGCTCTCCAAGAATTTACAACCTAAGAGAGAATTGCCTTTGAAAAGCAATACAGTCAGTCTTGGGTGATATGTAATAGTCAACACAAACTATAATAGCAACATATCACAGTACTGTTGGAATTTTATCCTTAAAGTACATAAATTTTTTCATTCACAAAACCTGAACAAAGAGTGAGGAAGGCAAAAAGTGAACATTGCCAGCCCCGTTATCTTCAGTGTCAACAGCAAACATTAGAAACTCCTATGTGAGCCCACTGGATTATACGATCTGGCTCTGTCAATCAACACTAGTATTACTCACCTTACATTGTCTTATGATTGCTCACAGCTTAAAAAAAAAAACAAAAAAAACAAAACATTCACTCACTGGAGCCTGAAATTATAGATACAAACTTTTAACATTATTCTGAACAGTCAGACAACATAAAATGACACACTCACATTGTCACAGATACTTTCTTGTCTTTCAGCTTAATTAGGGGGGTAATGACAGGACACAAGGAATAGCCCCTCCAGCACTCCAAGGGCAACATGATCCTGGTTGGTCTGTGCTGCAGATCTTTATGACAGAGAGTTTCACTTATTTTTCTTCTGCTTGATGTTTACAAATACTCAGTAACTTCTTATTCAGTAGATGAAAGAGAGGAAATGGGAAGTTTACCAAAAAATAGTAATTTTTTTAAATAATTTTATTGAATCATAATTATGTACATTGGTGCAATCACAGGGCACGATTCATATACAATCAGAAATATTTTGATCATACTGTTACAGATATCCTTCATGGCATTTCCTTGATCACTATATAAAGACATTAATACTCTACCTTTAATAAGTTTCGCCAGTACCCTGCTAAGATGCACCTCGTTAAGAAATATGAAGGCTATCTGTAACAGTACGATCAAAATATTTCTGAATGTATATGAATCGTGCCCTATGATTGCACCAATGTACACAATTATGATTCAATAAAATTATAAAAAAAAAAAGAAATTGGTTTTCTAGTATCAATGAGAAAAGCCACCTCATACTAATCGTCTCTGCATTTAAAATTGGGAGCAGGAGAGTTCCGAAATAGAAGAATGGAAGACCAACAAGATGAAGGACAGAGCTGAGGTAAGGGCAAGCCCGAGTTAGCAGGGCAGACAAGAATGAGGGGCTAGGGTGGACGCTGACCTGGTAAGAAGTAAGAAGCATGACAAGTTAAAATGCTGATCGCTATCTACCTGCAGTCCTGTGAAAAGATTCCTGACATGCTGGACTCAAATGCAGGACAAAATCGAGTCAGGAAAATTCTCTTGCTCACAGCATCAAAGTCCTCACCTGTTTGAGGTAAATAGGCCCTTCCTGGCAGGTGTTTTGCTTTATTTGATGGGCAGCCATCCACTTGGAGGTGGTTAAGGACAAAAGACACATGTGGCTGCCCAGAGGGAGGGCCAGGTTGCCCACTAAGTGACAAATAAAGATGGCCTCTCCCTAATATCACCCTCTGCCCATAAAATCAGAAGGAGAGAGCTGAGTTTTCGCCCGCAGCCGGCGCAGAAGCAGTAGACTGATGGTGGGAGTGGCAGCCATGGATTCCGGGTTTAATTGCAGTCCTCTTGCTTAATGAGGTTTCAGGAGGAGGAGGAGGAGGAGGTGTGCTCCTGTGGCTGGGGGTTATTTAATTAAAAAACAATAAAGCTGCCAGCTGCTGCTGGTTAACGATCTGGAACCCTCGTTTTCCTCCACCCAGACGTGAATAAACACAGCGATAAAGCCCCTCTAACCTGCCTGTGTGCGGAGGCTCGCCAGCACCCCCAGATCAAACCACCCCATTTTCTCCCCAAGTTCTCTTGCCAAAAACATGGCTATAAGGGAGATCTAGGGTTAAAGATGCCCTCATAGCCAAATTATATAAAGAAAACAAACAAAACGCCTACCTAACCTGTTTTCTGGGTGCTTATTTTGAGACAGAAAACGTCCCTCTGGAAACGGGGCAGGAGAGTTGATGTAGAAACTAACATTCTCCAGCCCCTGACTCGTCTGTAAGTCCGGGGCGTGAATACGGCAGAGGGGGAGGGGCTCCCAGCTTCCGGAGGACCAGGGCGGCAGGGTCTCCTATTGGTACGGCTTCCAGTCCACGCTTTCCTAGGCTTGCCTGTTTCTTATAATCACCTGGGGAATTCGTTTTAAAAATTACAGCTTCTCAAGCTCCTCTCTGGAGATTCTGAATGAATTAGTTTCCAAATCCGTATTTTTAACAAAGGCCTTAGTTGATGTTTATGATTAGAAGTATTTGAAAAATTCTCTTTCCTCGTTGCCTGTTCATGAAAGGGACTGAGCAGAGAATGACAGAAGAAAAAGGAACAGAATGTTCCTTCCATGGGATTTGATCATGTTTCACAGTTACCACAAAGGACCAAAGCCTTTACTTTTAGAGGGATGCCCTGACTCCTAACACCTCTACCTCACTCGAGAGAAAGCAATGAAACAAAACTGCAGTGTGTGATTCTAGGGGGCAGAAGCTATGTGCTGACTGTGTGTGTCAACTCACAGCGTTCTTACTTCCACGAAGTTGGACACCCCTGGGGTAAAGTATTGACATATGTTTTAAACCAGGAGGAGCCCAGCCTCCCCACCTCCCCTTATTAATCGGATTCACTTAGACTTCCAAGTTTCTCTCCCTAGTAGGTGACAACCTGACAACCATCCCTTTTTGCCTGGGACTGTCCAGGTTTTAGCATGAAAATCTCATGCTAGGAAAATCCCTCAGTCCCAGGAACACCTGGGCGTTGGCCACCCTACTTCTAGTATCAAGCTCACACTATAAATGCCTCTCTCGGAATTATTCTCTCTCTCTTTTTTTTTTTTTCTGTCCTAGCCTAAATGTATCATGAATTCCACAGAAGGGTTGTTCATCCTCACCCAGGCATTTTCTACACCCCACTTAGCACCCTTCCCCCAATTTCCCCTTTAGCACCAATCAGTTGGCTGAAGAGCCAGTTTATTCTCGTCCCAACTTCTAATCCCCTTGGTAGGCTCACATGTCTGAAAGCCCCAAATCCTCCAAATCAAGAAGTTCCCATGACTTCTGCATGGGAAATAAATAAATAAACTTCATTCATTTATCTATTGATTGATGTATTGATTGATTGATTGATTGATTGGGATTCATTGAGAGTACAAAGAATTAGGTTACGCTGTTTGCAATTGTTAGGTAAAGTCCTGCTTGTAATTGTGTCTGGAATGTTCTTTTAAGTCCACCAACTAGGCTAGCCCAAGATTAAATCAGCTTTGTAATGACATTTTATTTGCATTTCTAATGTGTGATTTGCATGACAATTGCTTATATCTTAGTCAGATTGGCTCTGATCTAATCCATATTTATTTGGGCAGGGAAGGAAATCTATAAAAGCAAAATACCATGGGGCTCCTGGTTAGAAAAGCTGACTCCAACTCCTGGCCTTGACATTTATAATCTCAGCAACCTTGAAACAGTTTTGTTATATGAAAAATGGAGATGATGTTAGGGGTTAACTTCATTCCCCACTCCTCAGATTACATTTTGAACACCTAACCCCAGAACCCCAGAATATGATCTTATTTGGAAATAATTAGTTAAGTTAGGATGAGATTATACTCACTGAACTCATACTCTTCAACTGGAGTAGGTGGGCAACCTACTCCAAATAACTGGTGTTCTTATAGAAAAGGGGAATGTGAGACAGACATGCATGCAGGGATAACACCATGTTAAGATTGGTGTTTTGTTGCCACAAAAAATTATCAGAAGGCAGTGCCAGAAGGTAGGAAGAGAGAAATCTGGAAGGAACACATCTTTCCCTAGAGCCTGGTGAGGGAATAGGGTCCTGCCAAAACTTGATCTTGGATCTGTGTCCTCTAGGCTGTGAGATTCCTGTCTAGAGATAAATTTCTGTCATTTAAGTCACTCAATTTATGGTACAGCCCTGGCAAACTAATACAGATAGTGAGACCTACTTCGGAGGATTTTTATGAGGATAAAGTCTATGAGAATATTTATGTTGCCCAGCACATTGGCTCACTCCTGTGATCCTAGCACTCTGGGAGGCCAACGCAGGTAGATTGCTTGAGCTCAGGAGTTCAAGACCAGCCTGAGTAAGAGTGAGACCTCATTACTACTAAAAATAGAGAAACTAGCCAGACACCTATAGTCCCAGCTATTGGGGAGTCTGAGGCAAGAGGATCACTTAAGCCTGAGAATTTGACGTTGCTGTGAGCTATGATGATGTTATGGCACTGTACCCAGGGTGACAAAGTATAGGAGTCATTAATAAGTATAGGAAAAGTGATTCCAAAGGAAACAGTGGTTACCAGATAATGGTACACTTGGAGCTAACAGCACTGGGGTTCAAACTCTGTTTCCCACTCTGTTATAACTTACATGGCGACTACCAACTGCCTCTACCTCTCATTTTTTTGATCTTCATCTCTTCATCTGCAAAACATACAATGATGCAAACTTCATCCAGTGGTTGTGATGATTAAATAAGAGAACTCGCGTGATGGTGCATCAACGAGCTGTGTAACTAGATGGAACACCCCTTTCACCCTTGCAATGCAGAAGGCACAGAATTTTCCTTTTTTCTTGTTGGGGATTCATTGAGGGTACACAGAACCAGGTTACATTGATTGCTTTTGTTAGATAAGGACCCTCTTATAATTGTGTTCTGCCCCCAAAAGGCGTACCACACCCCTTGTCCCCCCACCTCCACCTTCCTTCCCTTTCGCAGCTCTCCCCATCCCCCACCCCCACTACGTACAAGGACCTTAATTGTCCTCATATCAGAATTGAGTACAAAGGGTTCTTGTTTCTCCATTCTTGTGATGTTTTACTAAGAATAATGTGTTCCACTTCCATCCAGGTTAATACAAAGGATGGCAAAGAATTTTAAGCCCCATTTTCCTCAGCAATTGCCCCCTCCTTTGCCCCTGTAAGCCCTTGTTTTAGGCTAAGAACTAAGAGAGCTGACAGATGGATGCAGTTTGAGATCCTGCCAAACTTTCGTGTGTTGGAGGACTATGGGGCCATAAGGACCTCCCCTTTCCTTTCTTCCTTCCTGCTCACCCCTAAGTAGAAAGCAAATTTCATGTTTCTTCCCTGAGGATCAAAAGAGTTATGACTCTGAGCGTTAATGTTTTTAAACCCCCTTTCCCTTCTTTTTCAGAAAAAACAATTGAATAACAATAATTATTCCTGCAGATCCATTCTTTTTTTCACAGAAATTAAATATGTCTGTGGTGGTAGTACTTTGATAGATCAATGTGTTTGCTACACTACCAAATCACTTTTTTTCCTGCTCTGTTGAAGAAATGAACAATTGAGTGCCAGATTGCAGAACTGAGGTGTTGTTTAATATTTACTGCTAGTAGGCACATTCGTTCTTGATAAAACAGAGCTGAGCCACTAACACCCAACACAACCCTTGACTGCAATTCACACACAACCTTCCACCAGCATTAAGCATACACATATTGAAATATTTGCTCCAAAACGAATATCTAAGACCTTCACCTATAAATGTCCTTTTAGCCACTCTATTGATGGAAAGTTATCTGAGGGAAATAAATATTCAAGTACACAGTAATGCAAGGATTTGCATAACAAGTATATTTAGTGGAGATTATAATTTTTTAAGCAAGACCCCAAATTCTAATAACAGAGAATGGAGTCAGTGAAGTATGGTTCATCTTATTAATTACCTAGGATTATGACTGACCATTTAGCTAAGGCTTTGTTGCTATCTTATGAAAGTACCAGTTAGTTACAGCATCAGATCCATAAGCAATTCGCCATCAGTGTCTCTTTCCATGTTTTTCTATTTCCTACTGCTTCCTGGGCTGTTATAGAATCCATGCCATGGGATTCCCTGGAAGTGCCAACAATCTAATAGAAAATGGAAGCTTTGAAGGAACACATTACCCTTCCTTGGCTTAGGTTTTTCTCCAACAACTTCCATTTCATCAGTCAAGTGACATCTGCCTCAAATGTTGCCATTAAATTGCCAGAAAGAATTTCGCTGAGAACTTAATTGGAAATATCAAGGCTGGCATTCCAATCTCTTTTTCAACATGATAAAAGTCCTTAAAAAAGCATCCATGTTGTACCTGTAAACCAGGTCTCAAGAGGCCTAAGATTCCGTCTGCTGGTACAGTATATAATTTCTAGCTACAAATAGATCTGGTGTATCCATAAGCATGGTTGGATACCAAGGGCTGGTTGAACCTCAATACCTTAGCAAAATCAGTCAAGAAACAGGAGATATCAACCTGGATACAAGTCATTATAGGGAGGCGGAGGGGGTCAAAGAAATATAGGGAATGATATATATCCTTTACCACTCTGCAACCAAGTTGTAGATAAATATTATGTTAAGTTTCTTTTTTTTAAAAGTTAGGATCTTCTAATATCTGTTTGTGACAGGTGCCAAATGTCCTAGGCGTGCGCTACATTGTCAAGTGCAGACATGTGCCAGTAGTTCCTAGCACTAAATAAACCGAAGCAGTGGCTTCTCCTTGTTTTATGAGCTTAAAATGGAGATAATGTTTGTATAAGACATATTTATAATTGTTGGAAATAAAAAAAAAAATCAGGATTTTTCAACCTTGGCACTGCTGACAGTTTGGAACAGATAATTCTTGGTGGTGACAGGTTGTCCTGTACGTTGTAGGCTGTTTAACAGTATCCCTGGCTTCTGCTTACTAGATGCCAGTAGCCGCTTTCTCGTTCTTGTAACCAAAAATATCTCTAGACATTGCCACATGTCTTCTGGAAGGCAAAATTGGTTTGGAATCATTGCTCTAGAATCAGTGCAGGGAATCTTCCCTGGTTTGGAACCGTTGCACTACATTATTCTTACTGTTGACACATTGTGCTTTATTAATTTAGTTAAGTGGGGGCAAATGAATTTCCTCCAGAATTTCTCCCTTGTATGATTTCAGACATTTTGCATGAGATTTGGAGATTAGAGTGGAACCTCAGCTGTTCTGTTTGGCTCTGAAGTTTGGTGCAGAGCCCCGGACAGTATGGTCCCCATGCACGTGTCACTGATTTACTAGCTCACTCTGTTGACAGGGGGGCACCCACACCAACAGCTCCTTCATATCTGCTCCGTTAGCTTCTGAGTCCTGTGTCGAAGGGTTCCAGGTTCTCTTCCCGGCTGCTAGCTAGTCTGAGGGATGGACAGAGACTTTGGACTCACCAGTAGATGTAGGGACAGCGGCCTGCACAGATGGCTTCACAAGCTCCTTCAAGTGAATAAAGTCTAATCCTGTGATAAGTCCTTTATTCTCTGCCATCAGAGCAGTTTTGCTTCTCTTATTGAACCATGAGAGATATGCTTAGAAATGGGGATTTCAGATTGTGGTGACATTGTAGAGGGGACCTGGAAGACTTTCCAACATCTATTCTATCCAGATAATGAGTACACGCCAAGGCTGGTGGTTTTGTCTCACTTCCCAAGGATTGGGTCAGAGCTGAAGTCTATGCAAACCCATGAGATGTAAGAAGAGGACTGTGGGGGGATTCTGGAAAAGAAAAGTCAGTCTATCTCTATCCAACTGAAAATAAACACAAAAGTATGCTATACCAGTTGCTGCTGGCAGCCATCATGTGACCATGTGGGGAACCAGCTTTGTGATAAAGCTGATACCACTGAAAGCAAAGCAAAAAGCCAAAGAGAACCTAAGTCTGAAAATATCTTTGAGCTGTGGAATCAATACACTGTGAAGCACTCCCCACTTCTTCACTTCCTTTTGCATGAGGTAATACATTTCTCTGTCATTTAAAAAATGTCTAGCAGGAAATACTGTATTCTTAAAGTGGCTTTGGAGTATGGTTTATACCTTGGGTGCAAATTATTCTCACATATTAAAGATGAATTTGACCTAATCACCCTGAGATAAAGACTCCATTTCTTTCTCTAGTCACCTCAGAGCTGGAAGTCTGGATGGTCTTACTTTGCTGCTTCTACCAATTTTGTTTGAGTCCTAAGTAGGTAGGAAGAGGAGTCAAGCCTCTCTTTCAGCCCCTTAAACACTCCTGAGTTAAAAGCAAGACAAACAAAACTCAGCAAGAAACATTCTCCAGGAAATTCAGGCACATCTGGTTTTGCTTCCATCTGGACCACAGGCCCTCTCCAACTATGACCAATACCCAGCAGTCCTAGGTCACCCCACACAATGGGAAACAAGTGTGCAGTAATCAAAGCTGCAAGTAAAACTGTCCCTAGAGGATCCGGGCGTCCTCCTTCCTGAGGCGATGCCTGTGGACTGTAAGCTCTTGGATACAAAGAATGGGTGTCCTCCCCTTTGGATATGCAGTCCATGGGGGTAGTGAGATGAAGTGGAAGAATTGTGCAGGGGCTCACAGAAGTTGCCTCTGTCTCCAAACAGATGGTGTGACAAGGACCTGGCTGGATGTCATCTCCCATCACTCCCTCTGCCTGGCCCTGCTGCACAAGGGTACAACTGGCATGGCCTTCCACAGACAATGGCTGAAGTCAGTTACTGGAACAGGCAAATTAAGGCTGAAAGCCTCGTGCTTTTACCAGAAAGTGGGCATGTCATATATCCTCCCAAACCTCGCTGTCTCATCAATGAAATGAGAATAAGAAAACTTCTCATCATGGGCAGCACGTGGTAGAAACGCAGTGAATACTGTTTTCCTGAACTTCTCCTATCACCTTCTCACTGCTGCCCTCTCTGACCCATCACCTCCTCCTCTTGGTCATTCATCAAGTCCTTTAACGTAGCTGGACACTGGTCCTCCCTACAGCTGCCCACCCACTGACAGCTGGAGAAGCTCATTTTAGGAAAACCCTACTGTCCAGGTTCAAGGCTTCCCAGCTCTGTAGTAGAGGGAAGCACACAGCCCACACAGCCAGAGTGTCACACTTCTCAGAGAAGAAATGGAGCTGTCAGGAAAACTTGCTGCTGTGCGCCAGTGGGACCTTCTCAATATATTCATGCCATGGCTGGCTCGGGGCACCTAAGCCTATTGTTTCAACCCTGGTCACACCAATGATTGTCAAGTTCACTCATAGACTAATAGCGTGAAAGAAGTACAATGTAACTCGTACATGGCTGTGATCCAACAACCCAGAGCTTAATCCTGCTCTAGTGTTGATTAACTGTGTGACTTCAGATAAGCCATTTCAGCTCAGTTTCCTTCTGAACCTAATTGGGGGATTATCTCACACCATCTCAGATCTGTGTCACGTGAGGGCGGAGGTGGGATGAGCACATTATGAAAAGTGCCCTCCTCTGGCCTGTTTTAAGGATTCAGTATCTTTTAGACCGGATAATCCCATGAAAGTCTTGGTTTCCCCAAGAGTCAAACGGAGTGTTTGCACTAACCCACGCCACTGAGGTGTAGCCAGTATTTGGTTAATTGAATACGACTGTGTGCTTTGAAACTGTCTCTGCATTTCAAAAAGCTTGTTTCTTATTAAGAAAAATATATATATAATCATTCAAAAATGTGCTATAAGAAAGCAGCTGCCTTAAGACTATTTCTGCAGAGAAGCCAATTGTTTGGGAATTGGGATGCATTCTGCCACTCGTGAAAAGAAGCAAAAAAAAAAAAAAAAAACAACAGAGAGAAAGAGACGAGAGGCACAAATACATTGACAGATGAGAAGAATAAATGTTTTTCTTGCGTGCGCCGTGCAGAGGTGTCGCACACACCAAATTATGACATAACTGTTGGAGTAATGGCTGCAGCTGTTGCCTTTGTAAAGTGAGCCACAGTCCCTCACTCTAATAAGCACAGCAACATGTCCAAGTCACTTCACACAATGAGAACAGCCTAATCCCAGGCCACGTGAGCTCTGTGTCGAATGTGGCCATATCACAGCAGTAGGATCAAGCCGGGAATAATCACATCCTTAGGAAAACAATCCCTTGTGTAACACACTGAAATCCCTCTTAAAGAAAGCAAGCATGTGAATCTGCTAGCGAACGGGAAAATTCCTTGAGGAATTGCCAAGTGAGTGGACGGGGCAAGTGTTCTATTTGTCGCCCCCCATTTCCATGGGGTAATAATTATTAGAGGGAAAGATTCATGATGAACTAGGAAGATGCTGCCAGGATGTATTCATTCATTCATTCATTCATTTGTTCAACAAATATTGAACATTTTACGGTGTGCCAGGCACTAGGATATCCACCAGAAATAGAGTGGTAAGCTTAAAGAGAGAGACAAATATTGAACAAAAAAGAAAATTAAGTATCTGCAATTATGATAACTGCATTGAGAAAGACAGGTACTTCGTGCAAATGACAATCTATGTTTTCTCCTTGGGAGTAGGCTGAAACATACAAGCTTGCAATCACTATGAGCCTCCTTTGAGTAATGAGAGATTGGGATTTAGTACCTGGAGAACTACAAGTTCCACTGAGGATTTTAAAAATCATCTTTTAACGTTTTATTTCATAATATGCTCCTGTCATTGAATATTCAAAATTTGGCAGGGAATGTGTCAGAACCATCTTCTCAATTTAGGAAGTGATAAGAACTACAGGTAACTGTAGATATGGAAAAATCCCCTTTAATACAGATTGGAATACACATTCCTGTATCTCAACATATTCACGTAGCAGCCAAGATCATGGGCTCTGGAACCAGCCTGTCTGTTTCCCCTACACACTAGCCACAGATGTCAACTTACCTAAACTCTCTGAGCCACAGTTGCCTCATCTATAAAATAGGAATAACTCTATTATTTCCTGCATTGGGTCATTGTGAAGATTAGGTAATTAAAACACTTAAAAGAATTTCAAATACCTCCTGGGTCATACTAAATGCTACATTAGTGTTGCAATTATTACTGTTACTTGAACCTAAATCTAGGACCTCAGACTGCAGCTAAATTATTTATTTATTGAGACAGAGTCTCACTTTGTCTCCCTCAGTAGAGTGCTGTGGCGTCACAGCTCACAGCAACCTCTAATTCTTGAGCTTAGGTGATTCTCTTGCCTCACCTCCCCAGTAACTGGGACTATAGGTGCCTACCACAATGCCTGGCTATTGTTTGTTGCAGTTGCCACTGCTGTTTTAACTGGCTGGAGCTGGGTTCGAACCCGCCACCCTCAGTATATGGGCCAGCACCCTACCCACTGAGCCACAGGTGCTGCCCTACAGCTAAATTATGATGTCCTCTCTAAATTTCTTATTTCTTATAATCTGGGAATCATACTGGTTTGGTTTGTTCCTTGATTTCAGTCCTGGGTCTCTGCTTCTTGCTGATATGAAAATCTCTTGCCCCTTATACCACTCTTAACTGTTTTCATTTAGTTAATCAAAACATGAACCAGATATGTAGTCCATCCATGAGGGATCATTTTCCTACTTCTCCGGTTTTGTCAAGAATGGTTTTGCGTGGGCCAGCCAGGAACCATACAGCAGACGTGGGCCCAGGATACCTTCAGAACTGCCAGATCATTTTATAAGAGTTAAAATTAAGCAGCAGACTGAAGCACCTGTCTCCCTTATACCCCACCCCATCCCTAAGGCACATGGCTACTTTCATAGAATATCAACAATTAGGAAGAACCATGGGAAGGTCAATCATCAACAAACACATCCCTTGTCCTTTGGAGATTGCGGCCAGATATTTTAAGCCCCTCCAAATGAAAGGGAAGGTCTTAGAGAAAGTCAGATAGATCACTGGTTATTTAGCCTGGAGCTTTCATTGTTCACAGAGGGTCAAGGACATCTTTGACATCTTAAAAGGCTATTGGAACAGAAGATTGGATTTTGTGAGTAGATGAAAGAGTAAATTTTGCTGAGTTTTGATCATTTGTGTATTCCAAGTTCCTCCACACAAGCAGACTGTGAATGAAAACAACTCTAAAGATGTGTAAGTGCTATGGTTAATTGTGTATGCAGTAAATACAATTTACTCCTGAAGAAACAGTTTGCTGTTTATTCACTGGGGGGAGAAAACAACTTGGTGAACACTGACAGAACAGGAATACTGTGGGTTAGGCTGAAGAAAAAAACCTCTTTAAAATGCTTCTGAAGGGACAAATAAAAGCAGTTTTATTTTTCCTTCCTTTGCAAATTCCGTTCCCTCATCTGCCACTTTCTGCTTTCTTTTTCTATTTCCTTTCAGCTTATCCTTCTGCAGTGTTGTGAGAGACTTTTCCCTGAGAGAGTTTTCTGAGCGCATGTCAGCTAATTAATTATTTTTCAACATTATCGCTATACCTGACCCCTGACCTCCTGGCAGCCCTACAAAATATCTGGCTAAATTTCTCATTTACCCAAGAAAGATTCTGAGAAAAGGTGATTAATTGAAAACTGTGGAAGACAATGTTGTCTTGAGAGAGCCAGCGTCTCCACATCATGCAGCCCCAAGTTCTGGAGCCCAGTGCTGCTTCCCTCCCACGTACAGAAGCCCCGTGGGAACCTGCTAGTCTTCTGACTCAGCAGGAAACCTGTGTGAATAAAGGCAGCAAGCAAAAACTGTTTTGTATCTACCCTACGTGCCGCATGCTAAAATCTACCTCTCTCTCATTTTTCACTCTTATGCTTCCAAAAAATAAAGGTATGGCATTGCCTGACAGGCACCACTTATCTTAGGCTGAGAGGGCTGGTGATGATCAGGGTTGATTCTTGCCCACTGCTGACACTGTAAATGAGTTCCACCTGATGTTCTGAAGGCACTGCCCGCTGCCTTCATTGGGTGATTGGCGACCTGGCTTCCAGAACACTCCCCCTTCTTCCCTTTTGTCCTCCACCCATCTAGAAACACATATTCTTTCAATTTCTGGGGATTTCTCTGAGGCAGTGTGCTATTGGACATTTTGCCAGCCTGGTTTTTCATCTGATAAAATAATTGAAGTGATGGCGATGCTCCTTGGCTTGGGGAGGTGGATAATTTCCTTTACAGGGATAAAAATTACAGCCTCAACTCCTCCAACTCACCACAAGTTATAGGCAGTGGTATCTTTTAGAGTGTAATGAAATTCTACCCACACAGGGGAATAATTGACCTGCCACCAGCCATAAAATAAAGGCACTAGGACCAACTTTGTTTGTGCCTCTCAATGCCACATGCGGCACTAATAACAGTGTCTCTCTGCGTTAGGCCTGATACCATGACCAAAACTCACTGCGTGGATAAGAAGCTGGGACCATATTCGCCTTAGACAAAAATGGCATCACAAGCGTGTCTCTTGCACATTCAGCATATACTGACTCTACACATATGCCCTGTCAGGCCAAATTAAATTGCCCACACATGACACTCAGTGTCACGCCACACTAAGCATATCAGTTGAAGCCATAAGCAGGCCTCCCTTCCCAATTTTTGCTTTTCATGTCCACCCAGAGCAGGATGTTTCTCATTACTGAGTTATGAAATGGGAATCTTCCCTCTCTTATGAATAATAAATAGAATCATGAAAACTAAAAAGAATATGATGAGCTCCTATAAGTGGAGCTGACATTTAGTTAGCAGAAGTAAAATTATTTTCCTAAAAAAACCAGTATGCTTTGTGAAACTTTCCATATTTTTAATTCACTTGCAACAGATAATTAGCTCATATATTTAAATCAGCCTGGTGAATTTTATTCAGCAACTTTTAAAAGAGATCACATGCTATTTTATCCTCGCATTAGTTCAGCCACTAATACAGTACAGAGACGTTCCCTTCCCTCCTTAAAAGGCTTTCTGGGGCTCTGTTTCCAGCCAAGTGATCTGGATAGTTTCTGCTCAATACCATGCATCATTTTTCCAGTGAATCTGTAGCTTCTCTGCGGGAAGAGGCAGAAGATGAGCTGAGGAGGAACAGGGGTCTTTCTGTCCCTCCTTAGATGCATTTAGAATCTGAAATTTTCATTTGGCTTCACCCCGATTGATGGTGACTTGTGGTGAGTGTGCATGGGCTCTTTTTTTCCTTGTCAAAGGGGACACCATGTATGGTGGGGAAGCCGCACTTCTCTGCGCCCCGTCACGGAGCTTGCCTTCTTCTCTTGCGTGTTTCTGGTCAGTCCTTGAGGAACCAACCTGCCACGCCCCATCTCAGAGGAGGACGGCCCTGAGGCACACTTGCAGCAGGCAGGGCACAACATGGGCATGTCGATATTAAGGGAGGAAGGACCAGATTGTTTACTTTCTCAGAAGGCTAAACATCTCAGCTGGGAGTCCTTGACTACGCTTAAGGACACAGACAGAAAGGACAAAGGGCAGCCGAAAGTGCTCCTGCCACTGCGATTTGCATCTGAGTTCAATTCAGCTCTGCTTTAAAGAGTCTCATTTGAATACACAGTACATTAGCTCCACTGCTGCTTGCTAGCCAATATTGGAAATACATTCATAGCTCAGTAACCTCTCCCCCATCTAGTCCAGACAATTGGGGAGGGGAGGCGAGTGGGATCCAGCAACTGCAGAGAAATTGTATTTCAAATGAATGTCTTTTCATCAACTGCTTATGTATCCCTCAGCTGCACTCTGATATGAGATTTGCATATTTTTTCTTCCTAATGGAAATAAATATAGGATGAAGATTTTTTGTCCGTTTAAAAATACCACTTTGCCCTGTGTGCCTGAAGGCTTCTAAACATGTCATGGGAAGAAATGACTTGTTCAACTAAAGGAAATCAGGAGAATTTTAGATGACATGTCTGCCATTATTATCTGAGGGAAGAATTCCAGCTAGAAATCATCTCCAGGATACTTTCTGGCAAAAAATTAATAAGTAGATTTATATTGTAAGGCTATGTGAATGTAGTCACATGAAGGACCACTGATCTAAACCAAATCAGCCTACAGAAAGGCCTAAATTATGCATAAGGCTGAAATGACATTAATGCACATTGTCTATTCCCTTTCTTTTCCATTTTCATGGAAATTCATATGTACCCTGGGATCTTCATATGTATTTTCTTAACCCCTTGTCTTCTTCTAGCCTGGAAAAGCAAGATATAACTAAAGAATGAGTGTGTTTATAAGGGTGATATTGTCAGCCATTTAAACACAGTCATAGTACTTTAAGTAATGCTTGTCTATTTGAAATGTACCACTAATAATGTAATGGTACTGACTTTCTAAAAAAGTGAATGTACCAGAACTAGTATATATAGCTTAAATGCTTACATATTGATGGCTTAAAAGTATATACCTTAGGAGGATAAGTCTTTGTTATTTTACTTTCTAATTTTCAACAGTGGTTTATATTTTGTTTTCTTCTAACACCACAGTCAGAATTGCTAATAAAATCTATAGCATTTTCTATTGAATATCATCAATGGAGGAACATTTTTGTCATTTGAGGGTAGGTTTGATTTTTGCAAACAGTCAAATATATCTGGATCCAGAACAACGGGCTAAGTGTTAGTTTAAGTAAGGTTTTTTTTTTTTATGTCTATGAGCTTGGTTAATTTCCTGCAGAAAACTGTAAGATGTGGAAATTCACAGTCACTGTGCCTGATCACCTCCATGCCATTAACCAGAGAATGGTGATAGCATTAGAAGAAATCCTTGTGCTTATAGAACTCACCCATAAGCTGAGGAAAATAAAAAGGCCATTATAGTGAAATTTTACTTAAAATAATATATTTTTCTTCACTTTAGAAGCTTAAGTAATTACAATTTTTGTTCAACTAGTTATTAAACGTAGGGGACATGACGTTGGATATTGTTCATGTGTGTGGTCAGCGTAACGGTGTTCATATATGTAGGACCTACTTTTGGGTTTTCTGCCCAGCTCCCAACCAATTCTCATTCTCTGGGACTGTCTTCCTCCAGCCCCACATCCAATTCTTGAAGTTACAGGTGTGGGACCCTGTCAGCCACAGCGGGAGTGTGACATCTACCCTTGGATATGGCTAACTGGACAAGTGGTAACACCTGACCCAAGGCAGAGCAATCAAATCCTCTCCCGGGAATTTGGAGTCAGCCCTTAGGTAGTCTTCTACATGGCTGCAACTGTAACAGAGAGACTTGGGAATTAAGAATTTCTACATGATTTCATGTGAAGTGGAGATCTGAGAAAACAGGGAAAGAATAAAGTTTATTAGGAGACATGAAGAAAGAGATTTAAAAGAGAAAGTGGTACAGGGAGTGAGTATTGCCTGGGCATCAGAAGCCTCTAGTGCAGTTACAGTTCTTCTTGAGGTCTGATTCTGTCACTGTACTTATGTTTTTTAAGCTACCATTGCATCCTTAAGTAAAATAAATTCTTACTTTCATTGATTAAGTTAGATTGAGTTGATTTTGTTACTTTCAAGCAACCAGATTATACCTAATAGGGTATGAGCATGTGTGTGTGTGTATATATATATATATATATTTTTTTTTTTTTTTTTAAGTTTTTGGCCGGGGCTGGGTTTGAACCCACCACCTCCGGCATATGGAGCTACTCCTTTGAGCCACAGGTGCTGCTTGAGTGTGTATATTTTTAAACCCCAACAGGAAACTGACCAAGCCAATTTTCCTCAGGAACCAAAGTTCTCTTCATGAGGATCTGATAAGTTTTGCATAGGTCCTTACGTGACCCAGTCCCAGAGAAACAGAAAAGCAACAACATTGTCATTCCCTATATTCAGCTCTTATAGAAGCAGCCCCCTCATTGCCTACAGCAGAAGATAAAAATCAAACTCTAAACAGACAAATGAGCCATGCCCTGGCCCAGCCTCATCCTCATCCTCCAGCTCACCCAGCCTCATGCTTTATGATCTAAAACCAGAAAACGATTACTGCCCTCTCCCTGACTACATAACTCCAGGCCCTTGCACCTGTTCTTCCCTCTATTTGGAGGGACCATCACACTCCACTTGCCTCTACTCCACCTTAACTCCCCAGCCCTCAGCCTAGAACATTCTTGTTCAACTTTTAAAATCTTCTTTAAGAGAATTTAACTCTGGGAGGCCTTCCATGTCTTTCCCTGGGCAGGACAGAGTTGCCCTCATTTCTCTGTAGCACTCCAGTACCTTATACATACTTCCATTACAATCCTGTATCATAGTCTATCATAATAATTTATGTGTTTTCTTCCCAGCTAAACTGTGAAGAATGTGAAGATGACACCCACATCTCACTCCCTTTTAACATTAAGCAGTGAACAGCAGTGGGTGCTTGATTATTAACCTGCTGCAGACAGATGCTCTGGTAGGGAACATCATGTATATTTTCAATAAATGTGGGAAGAAATGAGCTAAAATGGCATCATCTTCTAAAGAAGCTCTAAGGTATTTCTTCTTGATTCGTTCCCTACTTTAGTGAAAATAACTGTTGAAATGTCCCTAGGAGGTTCAGAAAACATCACATACAGGAGAGCTATTACATCTCATGTTGCTTACCAGGGATATTTCTGTGTAAGGACTTCTTACCATAACAGAGAATGAAAATGTCCATTATTTTACCCTGGCTGATCTAGTGCTCTTTGATATGACTGAGACACGTTTTACGTAGGCCCCAAATTTCAAAAACTTTAAGAGACAATGTGTTTTGTTTCCCATTGTATACATAGCATTGGAATTCCAACTTGGCAGCCAATAAATATGTGCTTAGAGAGAAAAGGAGGGAGGATTGGGAGAGAGATAGAGAAAGAGTAGAAGGAAGGAAATAAAAGTTGTTCTTACCCCAAACTATGTAACACTGAGCATAACTGGAGCAGTGGGCGTCCAGGAGAACTATGTTTGTGGGTATCTCAAAATACCTCTTACATTTGTACCAAAGCAGTGGTTTAGGTATTCTTGACTTTTAGAGGACACACACCCATGAAGAATATTGTTGAGGCTGAGTGTATCCCCTTCACTGAAATTCTCTTTCTTCCATAATTATTTCCTACCTCACTTTTGACTCTTACCTTGGCTTTGGAGCGAAGGTTTAAAAGTGGCAACAGCTCAATAAAATGTTGCCATAAGCCTTTTCCAATTAAGAGTTTTGTGGCAACTACAGATGCATTAAATCATGAAATGAAATAATGGAAGATTTAAGCCAAAAAGATAATATGAAAGAAAATCTAATATAAAACCTTTACTTTACAATTGACTTAACTGAGTCCTTTAGAAACCAAGGGACTTGCCGAAAATCACAAATGAAGCCAGAGACAAAGAGAAGAATTTTAATCATCTGTCTTCCAGCCCAGGTGTTCTTTCCATATCCTATCTAAGAAAAAGCTGAATAAGACCAAATAGTACAAGATTACAGTGAATGAGGCTAAGGTCAAGTTCTTCTGACAGCTTAGACCAAAGAGAAGGCAAAAGGTGACACTCTTGTAGAGTGGTGAAGAGGAAGGTCTTTGAATTTCTGTTTGAATTCTCTTTCCAAGATTAATTATGCAACCTTGAGAACAAATGGACCTTTCTGCTCTTCAGTGTTCTTGTTTATTTAAGGAGCATAATACAGGTGCCTACATCAGACAATTGTTGTGAAAACTAAATGGAAATGCATATAAGCAATTCTTAACATTGTACATAGTAACATTGCACATAGTAAGTACTCAAGATTGTACAGTCATAGCTTAACACCCTTCCTTCCTTCCTTCCTTCCTTCTTTCTTTCTTTCTGCTAATTCAGCTTGATGTATGCCCTTAACGGATAAAGAAAAAGACAATTATCTATTTTATTTGTGCAGTCACTAAGTGTGTGACTTGGAGTGAACATGAGAAGGGAGCTGTGAGTCTATAGGTCTTCAGTCAGTGTCAGCCTCTACTTGCCTCTCCTACCAGGAGCATCTTCCTCCTCCCAGGAGATCTTTAAAGTATGCATCTGTTATGCACCCAGTCCTTTCACCATAAGCCAGCTACCTCATCTGGTGCACACGTGAAGAAGCACCAATCAGCTCTAATGGTGGAAGAACAGCTAGATGTGTTGGGCTGATGCAGAGCTGTGGGAGCGTGGGTGTCTAGGATAACTCTCTAAGATATCAAAAAAAGAATCTCATGAAATGTCATTTTTGCCTTAGGCTTTGACTTGCAATCATAGTCTAATTCCTTCATTAGAACTTTAAATAGCATCACGGTCATCATCATCGTCAACAACATCATCTCCTCTAAGGTCATTGAAATGCTCTGTCATCAATCTGAAAATCCCCTCTTTTGGCAATGTGCTCAGATTTTCCCTCATGATTTCATTTAGAGCATCTTCTCTTCTTTACACATCACATGATCAGAACCATTCTTAGAATATCATGGAAAGGAATGCAGCAAAGCAAATTATGCAAAAAAAAAAAAAAACCCCACAGTGAAAAAATATCAAAGTGTTAAATAAAGGCAAGATCAGTGTTACTGACTTTTTCTTTCACATCAGTCCTGAAATGGCCTGACCTTGCATTCCTGTCCCCTCCCACTCTTCACAGTATACCCCAAATTTGTTGACCCTTGAGAGCCCTTCATGTAATTGCAGAATCACAAGCTCAGCTCAATTTAGTCATTTATTCCACAAATTGTATTATATATGCCAGACACTATTCTAAGTGCTAGAGATAGCACAGTGAATAACCAGACAAGAACCTTGCTTTTGTGAACCTTGCATTTAAGTGGGGGAAACAGACAATAACGAAATAAACAAATAAAATATATAGGACATCAGATATGCTAGACAAGGAGAATATACAATTCAATTAGTGGAACTAAGACCTTAAATTTTAAAAAGGGTATTCAGGGAAGGCCTCATTAAGAAAATGACAGTTGAGCAAAAACCTGAAAAAGTGAGGAAGCAAGTGATGGATGACCTGGTGGGCACGGGTCCCATGTAGGAGGCCCAGTAGGAACACAGGGCCTGAAGATAATTTTTTGAGGATAGGACCATGAAAAATAGCAGGTTTACTGCTAGAAAGGAGAGTTTCATGTAGGTGGAAAGTAATTTTGCTAGACCTGGCAGAGCTGGTGATAATGAGGTGGATTCCTAGAAATAGCAGTACCTGCATGGAGGTGATAGTACTGACAGAGAAAGTGAGAAGGAGCACAAACACCAGAGTTTGGGGCGAACAGTAACCTCTTCTCACTTTTGTTTTTGTTTGTTTGTTTGCTCTTCCTAGTCATTCGAAAACAAACATCAGGCCAATCAAATAATTTCTGATCTGCACTTCAGTTTCATCACAAAAAAACCATTAATTATTCCAAGGCTAACAGAGCTCTTCCTTATCCATTTTGCATTGACCATACAATCGCAGTGTAGAGTAATGAGGCAGAGTCCAGATCTCAAGGCTTATATAAGCAAACTGGTTAACATAGGCCAAGCTATGGCTGTCACTCAAGCTTCATTAAATTGGTAAGTGCCAAACTGTAAACATAAGAATGACATAGATTACAGCAATGGATACACACTCAGTGTTCCAGACTCCTTTATAGGGCAAGAATTGTAGCATAACTTCTGAGGACTAATCTCTCTTTCTTTTTTTTTTTAACAATTGAAGATAACGTTTTATTACTTTATTATTAACTGTTTACTTTTTCTATTAACTGTTGAGCACTTGGCATCTCCTAGGCATTTTCTTTTCTTTTCTTTCTTTCTTTCTTTCTTTTTTATTAAATCACAGCTGCACATTAGTGCAATCAAGAGGTACAATGTGCTGGTTTCATATACAATCTGAAATGTTTTTATCCAACTGTTTGACCTAGCCTTCATGGCATTTTCTCTCTCTCTCTTTTTTTCCCCCAGTGGTAAGACAGAATTTATTTACAGAAAAGAATACAGAAAACACTAAAGCTCCTGGTAGAGAGAGAGAACTCAAGAACTCCGGTCTTTCCCCGTCTTCCTCTTTAGGCTTTTAGTCTCGGGGTATATATAGGTGTATGGGTTCCTTGGTCAGGAAACTAATGAACACAGTCCCTTCTGCAGGTGCAAAGTGAGTGAATATATCAATTAATGGACACTCATGGAATTGAGGCCTAGGAAATTCACATGAAATTGACCTAGGCATAAGAAATGGGGGTTCCACATTTAGTCCTAAGTATAAAGTTAAGGAGACACCAAGGCACAGGTGTCTCCTCGGCAGTTGTCTGGCCTTTTGCATCCGGTGGGGGTTGGAGGTCCCCCTCCTTGCCTGTCATCCAGTCCGCTGGCTCTTCAGCTGGCTGCCGCAGCACCGACAGTGCCAAGGAGGAGGCGGCAGGTCTGCCAGCTCTGCTGAGCTGGCTAGTGCACCAAATGTCCTACATCAAATCTCCCTGTCTGAGTAGAAACTCTAACTGCTGTTAGGGAAAAAGGGCGAAGACTTGATCTAACTGCTTCCTGCTGAATTGAGCAATGATAGAAGGGGGCAGTTAGGGTTTCTCCGGAGGGAGAGTGATACAGGGGTTCATGGACTGGAAAAGTCTTTATTTGCGTGTGGCTTGATGACATTTCTGAAAAACATAAATCTGATTAGTATAATCTGTAATAGGCAAAGGTAGAACAGCGTGAGGTCAGAAGCACTTATTCAGTGATGCTAAAAGAAAACCATATTAGGATTTTTCTTGCTGTTTCCTGAATAATAACTTCAAACTTTGTTTTGGCTCACAGTGTAGGTGGTCTGTGGTTGGCTGTCTTCATTGTCTGCCCCCATAGAAGATGGAGGGTTCCATAAATTACTCGTGAATGATGTATGCAGTAATCAACTCCTATAACTTTAACAGCTGTAGAAGAAGACAAGATAATAGGAAAGGGGACTTCCCAAGTTGGGGTTAGGGAAGGTGAATTAGAGGGAAAAGTTTTGACCATGACTAGATCTCTAGGAAGGAAAAGTTCCTGTTTTAGTTAGTATGTCCCTCCCCAAAAGGGGAGCAGGACTTTCAGGCATGATTAGGGAGGCATGAGAGAATAGCAAGTCATCCCAATTGCAGCTTAGACACTGGGAGAAAAATTTGGTAACCAGCTTTCCAGACACCCCCTGTATAGTTATGGATTTGGGAGATAAAAGGACAGGGTTAGAGAGAAGTATGGAAAAAGATACTCCAGTGTCCAAAAGAAATTTTATCTCCTGGCACTCCACTATAAGGCAAACCTGGGGCTCTTGAGGGGCGATGACACAAGCTGGAGCCCCAGGCACCCTCAGTCCAGTTTGGGCTCCAATGGGATCACTGTCCCAGGTGCTGCCTTTGCCTCTGGGGACAGGCCACCCTCCAGTGATCACCCTTGCATTCTGGAGGGTCCAGGTGGCTTGCCCAGCCAGTGGTGCTGCTGGGGGCAGTCTTTTCTGAAGTGGCCAGTCTGACCACATTAGAAGCACTTGTTTTTAGCTCCTCTGGTTTCCCTCCACCCCTGAAAGTTACTCGTTTGTCGGAGTGCCATTACTAGAGCTGTCATTCTTTTCTGTTCCTTTCTCTCTCTTTTTCCTCCTTTCTTTCCAGATCTCGGTTATAAAATGGTCATAGTGGCCATTTTAAGAAGATTCTCCAGGTTATGGTCTGGGCCTGGAGCCAATTTCTGGGGTTTTCTTTGAATGTCTGGAGCCGCTTGATATATTGAGCTATTTTCAAAGCCCACGTTCTGTGCCCTTGTCTAGAAATTGAGAGGGTTGGACTCAGTTGCTGATGCCAAGAACATTGTGAAAAGAGTATGTCTGGGTCCCCAAAATAAGTTGAGTCTACATGACAGTCTTGATTCTCATAAAAATTACTTTTTATCTCAGAAATTGAAAATAAGCAGCCTGTCTACCTGCCAATTGTGATTTTTATGAGACAGTTAGGTCCAAAAAAAATTTAAACCATTGTTGCCAATGAATAACATTGTAAAGATGATATACCCCAGAGAGCAGAAGAGATATGGGGCCTTGCCAATATGCTTGGCTCTCGAGGAGCTCGTGGTGAGGGGCCGCTGTCCCTTCAGGGGGGAGCAGCCGGTCAGTTTGCCCCTATGTCCCCCAACATCCTTGCTCACCTTCACTGCCTGGCCTGGCCCGGCGAATGCCCTTGGCTGAGTAAAGAACAGCTTCGGGGGGCTTTCAGTAGGAAAGTAATATGATGAAAGAAGAGTTTTGAGAAGAAAGAGAAAGAACACAGAGATATACATAAAGACAGACCCTTAAATGCGGGTAAATGGTCCTTTACGCACTTGCTAACAATCCTTTACTGTTCAATGACCTCTCAAAGCTTCCCATTTAACAAGCTGGTCTAAGGAGCAAAGTAATATTTGTTAGCTAAAGAAGCTAGTGTGGGTGTAATGTTAGTGTTGGGTTGTATTTCAGCAACTGAGTCCAACCCTTGCTTTATAATTGAGGACAGAAAGGCCCATCTAGGAAAAGTAATTTTGCCCAAGGGCACATGGCAGGAAAGCTGCTCTCTGATGAATGTGTCTGAGAAAGTTCATTCATTAGTGACGGCATAAAATAATGCAAAGTGTAAAAAGGTTTTGGATAAAGGTCCGAGCAGAACCATGCATTACATAACAAACCTGGTTTTTTTAATTCTTTTCCTCTCCTTGCTCTTTTTTTTTTTCTTTTTTATGTTTCATGAACAGAAAATAATCTCACAACCCTTCTCAATGAGTGTCTGTATGGCGGGCGGTGGCTCTCCGCGCAAACCGGCCTGTCTGCGCTGAGACTGTGTCTGAGAGCCTGGCTGAGGTCGTGGGTCTTCTACACTCGCCCCCAACCCCCGGTCCCCACCTTGTTCTTGGTCAGGCTACTTGATCTGAGCGCAAAGCAGTGGCCTGGAAAACGGAGTCAGTCAATGTTTGATTTTGAGGGTTTGGGGTTTTATGGTAGTATCGACATTTCCGAAAAATAAAATTCAGAGGTTGCCAAGTTTTAAACTTTCCACAGATTGACAACTATCTTCTACTATGGAAATCATTACATAAAGAAAGGGCGTTAAAGCAGTGGGAAGGGCATAGTCTCAGAATAATTGACAATTTTTCCTGCGTAAAGACTGTTGGCACTCTAACTCTGGCATATGTATATACATTTGTTTTTACATGGATAAATGTTCAAATTTCTCCGATTTTGCTCCGAGTGAGTGAACATTTTAACACAGTCTGGCATTTGGGGAACATTTGTTCTTAACGGCCCCCAACTACAAACTGAAACATTTTTATTGCCACTGTGACTGAATTTTGATGATTGCCTTGTTTTCGTGTCAAACCATGTGCCAAGCTTTATTCAAATCTGAAACAGTCTACAAAAGCCATTATCACAGCACATTTCTAGCCTTGCAGAAATCAGCTTATAGATATTTATAGTCTAATCCCTGTGACATTTCTGAATACATTCCCAAAACCAGGCAGAAAAGGAGCTGTTGGTCTTGTGTTCTTGTATTCGCAGTTCAGTCTGTGGTTGTAGTTTGAGTCCTTTGACTATAAGCTGCGCAGTAAAGGTGACTTTTGCTTGCTAGCAGTCATGGGTAAGGCAATTATGAAGTTCGACATTATTCTTGGAATGATTTTAAGCAAAATATCATAGTTCATCAAAACCTGTCTGCAAAACGCCAACTAGCTAATAGTCATTTATGTACAGAAGGAAAAAATTATGGCTGCCAGACCACCTTCATGTGGGAGATTTGGCCGTAAATTTTAAATATCCATTGTGAGAATTATACTATGTGTAAGGAAATCAGCATCCTGCAGTTTTACAAGTGAGCCTTAGAAGGGCAGAACGCACAAAGGCACAGTCTGCACAGAAAGACTTCAGAAATGTGAGCAGAACAGGCAAATAAAAGGCATCTCGGAAACTTCTGGTGCCTCCTACGAGGCTTTCAGGAACAGGCACGGCTCCTAAGCCATATTTTCTTAAGAGACAAAATAGCAGTGTGGAGTCCTGACTGTTTTAGACTCTTAGAATTGCTACCAGTTCTAAGTAGTTTCTATGTGTTCCTAAAGCAAGCTTTGGAAAAGCACTGTGGGGTGCAAATACCGATGAGGAAACGGGTTTAATGAAAAGTGGGGAACGACCCAAGATCTCAGTCTGGAGGGCTTGGCTATCCTGTAGGGGTAGACAATTTACAGCACAGTCCCTTGCTGGGCAGAGGAGTTACACAGAGCCGCCTGCCCTTTCTGTCCACATATTTGGCCCAGGGAGGACTCAGCCCCACGCCATTCTGCAGTGCAGAGAGCGTCTCTCAGGAGAGGAGGACGGCCACCTCCAGGTGTGACTCCATCTTGGTCACCCTGTCTTGGTCAGTTTGAGCGACTATAACAAACATGTCATAGACTGTGTGGCGTAAACAATAGAAATTTATTTCTCAGCATTTTGGAGGACAGGGAGCCAAGCTCAAGGTGCTGGCCGGTAGCTGATAAGGGCCGTCCGCCTGGTGTGTCTTCCCTTGGCAGAGACAAGGAGAAAGGCCGGCTCCCTCATCTCCTGCAGAAGCACTGATGCCATTCATGGAGACTCCACGCTCATGACCTGATCACTTCCCGAAGACTCCCACCTAGTAATGCTGTCACATCAGGGCTTCAACATATGAATTTGGAGGGCGACATAAATGTTCGGTTCATAGGACCTCCCCATCCCCCCACCCCATAGCTTTGAAGCATTAAACCTACTCCCCTACCCCAGCCACAGCTATAAGTCAAAGCCTGGCATCAAGCCCAGGCAGCCTGACCTGAGGTCAGGTGCCACCTGTTACCTCCCTGGTCCTCATGGCGGCACCTTTTCCTACCCTGCCACCGGTCCCTTTCCCTAGCCCCTATATGAATCTACATCCCCCGGGCTCTGAAACCACATGGAAATGTGATACTATGAGCACATCGGATGGTATTTTTTAACCTTTTTATCTCATGGCACACTTGAGTCTGTAGTTAAACTTCCATGACATATTAAATGATGTTGATTAAAAAGAGGGAAAAAAAAATTCTTGCTGTTAACTTCTTACAAAAATAATCTAATTCATAGTCTTCAAAAATTTCTGAGATGCACCTAAGATCTTCTCATGGCACACCAGTTGAAAATCATTGATATAGTTCTTCACAGTCAGGAGCCATCACAATTTAATAAAGGTTTAAATATGCAGTTAACGCTCATAGTACTGAGAACTCATGGGGGCAACCCTGGGATGGCCGGGAGCAGGACGGAAGAGTGGGCCAGGGGAGGAGGTTGGGCACTGCCCTACAGGCTTGTGGGCCAAGGGGAATTATTGCACAGATTCTTTTTTTTTTTTTTTTTGAGACAGAGCCTCAAGCTGTCGCCCCGGGTAGAGTGTTGTGGCATCACAGCTCACAGCAACCTCCAATTCCTGGGCTCAAGCGAGTCTCCTGCCTCTGCCTCCCAAGTAGCTGGGACTATAGGCGCCTGCCACAATGCCTGGTTATTTTTGTTTGGGTTGCAGCCATCATTGTTGGTTGGCGGGCCCAGGCTGGATTCGAACCCGCCAGCTCAGGTTTACATGGCTGGCGCCTTAGCCTGCTGAGCCACAGGCGCGGAGCCCACAGATTCTTTTTTTTTTTTTTTTAATTGAGTCGGTCTCACTTTGTCGCCCTCTGTAGAGTGCGATGGCATCAGTGCTCACAACACCCACCCCCAACTCTTGGACTTAAGTGATTCTCTTGCCTCAGCCTCCCAAGTAGCTGGGACTACAGGTGCCCACCACAACACCCGGCTATTGCTATTGTTTTTGTTGTTGTAGTTGTTGTTTGGCAGGACTGAGCCAGGTTTGAACTCGCCAGCCCCCTTATATGTGGCTGGCGCCCTGGATGCTGAGCTACAGGCGCTGAGCCTTATTGCACAGATTTAAGCAGAAATATAGCTCTGAGGTTTACCTTTCGGGAACACCATGTGTTCTAAAATAGTAACCTTATATGCTCATGGAATCATGTTTGCACATGACCTCAGAGCTTTGATTTCACTTTAAAAATCATACAAGATGATTCATATCATTTGTAAATTATTTTCAAAACATTTCCCAATATTTCCCCAAAGGGCGCAGCGACTGACTCTGAGTCTCCAGACTAGATTTGGCCCAGAACCGTCATCCTCCTCCACACAGTAGTTCGCACTTTCGCTTCCAGCCTTGGTTCTGCAATCATTGGTGCGTTTGCTGGCCCCGCATCTGAATGGAAGCTCTGTGAGAACAGAGACCGTGTTTGTCTTGTTCAGTCACATAGTAAGTGAAATTTATTGGGTAAATGGATGGAATCTCATGGCAAGTGGCCCTCCTTCCCATGACATCTGGAGGCTTCCTGCGGATGGTCCGTGGGAGCTGGAGTCTAAGAGTGAATTGCAAACTCCCCGGCACAGACTGAGAGCTGACAAGAGGCTTTCAGGATGTGCACAAGGACAGCCGTGCCTAACGTGGCCTTTCCCAGACTGAGGTTCTGATTGTAGTTCCTCGCTTATTCCTGGTCTCATTGCAAATAAAGAGAAAATTTGGAGATACTTGACAGCCATTGAGAAATAGGCCTTTGGCCTCTTTGGCAGAGAGAAACCCAATGTCCTTCTCAGTCTGACAGGACCCTAGAACTGAGACGTCTTCTCAAACCTGTAATGAACGTGCTAATCTCATGCTTTGGGTTTAAAACTAGCGTAGACATTAGACGCTGTCAATTCAATTCAACTAAACATTTGCTACGTACTTACGTTTCTAGACATTAAAATCAGGATCTGATTACTCAGGAGTTGACTTGTCGCCGCTCTAACAAATTACAACAAACTTGGTTGCTCAAAAGACCGCACTTGTATTATCTTAGGGTGCTGGAGATCAGAAGTCCAAATTGGATCTCCCGGGGCCACAGTCAAGGTGTTGGAAGGGCTGTGCGGGACTGCTCAAGGGTCCAGGGAAGAGTTTCTCCCTGCCTCGTCCAGCTGAGGCTGCCTGTGTTCCTCGGCTCCCGGCCTCCTTCCGTGATGGCATCGCTGTGACCTCTGCTCCCTCTGTCCTCCCCCCCTCTGACTCTCACTCTTCTAGGTGACACTCTTTCAGGTGTCAGAACCCTTGTGATTATTACTATATTGGGGCCACCTTGATAATCCAGGATACTCTCCATCTTGAGGTCCCTAAGTTAATCGCATCTTCAGTGTAGCTTTTTTGTAGGTCTTCTGTTCACGGGTGCTGAAGTTCAGGCCATGGACCCCGGGGGTGGGGACGTTATCTGCCTGCAGCAGCTGCTGCACGATACTTGTACCAACCAGCTTAGGGGACAATGGGGTCAAATCAGACCTAATTCCAGTTCTGTCCATACCACTTACTAGAAATACAGTGATAGGAAAACTTAGCCTCTTAATGCATCTAAGCTTCAGTTTCTTACCATCAAATAGAAAAAGTAGTATTATCTCTTAGAGTTCTGAAGTTTATACACAATGGTATATGTCACTAGCTGCACTAGTCAGACACTTTAAAATGTTAGTTATTATCACTGCTAATTTTGTTTCCTTGAGTAGGCAGCGCTGATAATATGTGATTGTCTTTGAGTTGGGAGATTTGCAGAGGTTTACCATGGCACATCGTTATTTTCTTAAGTGTTTTTTGGTTGCTGTTATGAACTTGAAATTTTTGAGTTTTTGTAAAATGAAGTTCCAGAATTCTGAATAAAAGGAAGTTCAGAAATAGTCACTGAGAGCAACACAGATTTTCAAAACCAGCTTTGAATTCCAAAAAGAACTTTATTTGGTTTGGGGACTGAGTGTGCCTTTAGAAACATTTGAAAAGCACATTATTCCAGTACACACGGCTGCAGGGGTTGGTCCGCTTGTGCTGTGATCTTTGTAAGAATCTACTTTCTTTTCTCTTTCGAACCTTGACAGAAACTGCTCCTCGACTCTTACCTGGAAATCATCATGACGTATTGAGTGCTGGCGTTGTAGACCATGCGCATCCCACAGCTCCTCTCTAAAGCTCCATTTCCACAGAACAAAGCTGATTTCCTGCTTCTTCCTTCCGGATTAACTTTTGCACTCTAACAGCAAGGTTCTAGTCTATCAAGGTATCTAGTCTATCTAGCAGGTTGATTTCCTGCTTCCTCCTTGTCGGGGGCCAGGTCCACCTGCTGCAGTCAGGAGAGCCCTGTGCTGGCGACTAGCGCTGGGGCTCCCTGCAAACACTTTGGTCCATGTGCATATTTTGAAAAATTTGAAAAGAACTTGAGAATACTAAATGCAATCGTCCCTTCCCCCCCACTCTTCTGGCACACATGTTTACACATATGCTCACATACGCACATACACACACACACACGTTCAGGAATGTACAAAGAAGAATCTCTCAAAGCCCAGAGCAGCAGTGAAGTGCCAGACAGAAGGAATAATACCAGTGTCAAGGCCATTCCTAGAAGCTCTGTGCTTTGTACAAGGACAATTCTTGGCCTATACACCTTTGTCTTTAGAGTTCATAAAGTACCATTATTAAGTAATAAAGTTGGCTTCTGACAACCACACCGGAAATTCTGCAGCCAGTGATTGCTAATAATCCGTGAAGTCACCGCACTTCTATGTGTAGAGTCCGAAGGATTCTATTAAGTGGTCAGAGTTTTCACCCCTTAGAAGCAAATGTTAAACCCAACGGGCATTCAGTAAATGTGGCTTTGTGAGTTTTACAGAATAGATAGTGCCTGAGATAACATGGGAGTTAGGATTTTTAAAACTAAGTTAGTAATACCCTTAAAAGATTTAATGATTTTCAGTCTGTCTTCAGTTAATTTTTTGTAGAACCAATATGTTTTAAAACGGAGATTGAAGTACTTTTGACACAGAGACAAATGAATAAAAACAACTAGAAGGTCCAGATTCAAAGCCACGAACACATGAATATTTGGTCTCTAATACCACATAGAGGCAGCTTTCAGATCAACAGGAGAGTCATCTTTTCATAAACAGTGCTGTTATTATTGGTTCCCTGCACACAGGAAAACTGGACTTGTAACTTACATCACACACCAGAAGTTATTTTGAGCATATCAAGTTATTATGTAAAGAGCAAACCTTCAAAAATGTTGGAATAAAATGTAGGAAAATTTTTATTGCTTTGAGGTAGCATAAGAATTTTAAAATATCATACATACATACATAAAGACGTTGATAAATTCTTCCTTATTAAAATGTGAAACCTAGCTTCATCAAGGAGCATTTTTACAATGTGAAAAAATATGCCACAGTCTGAGAGAGGGTTCTTGCAAACCATAAATCAACAAATTGATTAGAAAAAATCATGATATTAATAATAGGTATATAACAGAAGACAAATATGCATAGGATATTATGAAAATATAATTTTGTAGGCCGGACGTTTTTGAAAACGTTTATAAATATTAAAATTATAACTTTATATAATGTATGGAATTTTATATTTTATAAAACCTAGACTCTCTTTGTATTAAATATGATTGATCTATCACATATTAGTTAAGTGAAAATGAAGCTCTACCCGCTGTTTTTGTTGATACATTCTGTTGCATATGAAACAAATATTTTTGAATTGTGATATGAAACTCATTTAATAACGTTGAGATTTAGTTCAAATTTACTCCATATCAAAATCTCAAATTAACTTTCATAGTTGCAGCCACTTCCGACGTGGGTGTAAATTACTTCCATTGACACCAGGCTTCCTCATCCTCTTCTTCCCATTAATGTCTGAACGCACAGGTGATCAAAACCGATTCAGGTTCTCACGCTGCAATTTTATCATTAGCCATTGTAACAGGTGTTTTTAATCCCTGTCTACACGCTTGGTACTATGCTAAGTACCTTGTATGAATTATCTCTTTCTTATTATCTCTTACAAGCCTATGAGTTAGGCACTATCTTTAGCATCCCTGCTTTATAGAAGAGAAAGCTGAAACATGGAGACTGTATAATTTGTTTGCAATTCAACATCTGGTAAGTTTCTTTTTCTTTTTTTTTAGAGACGGAGTCTCACTTTATTGCCCTCAGTAGAGTGCTGTGGCATCATAACTCACAGCAACCTCCAACTCCTAGGATTAGGCGATTCTCTTGCCTCAGCCTCCCGAGTAGCTGGGACTCCAGGCACCCGCCACAACACCCAGCTATTTTTTGTTGCAGTTTGGCCAGGGCCGTGTTCACACCTGCCACCCTTGGTATATGGGGCAGGCACCCTAGTCACTGAACCACAGGCGCTGCCCACGTAAGTTTCATTTTTAAAAGTTTTTTAATTTTGTCCAAGAAATGTTGAGGTCTGCAGCCGCAGCTGCCGCCGATTCAGATGCTTCACCTGGTAATCAGAGGACGTAAACTTACAGCATTGAGGAAGACGGTGCAGCACTGGGAGAGTATTTTCTCTTCCTTGTGATTTTCTTGATAACACTTTCTAGCTTACTTTACTATAAGATTACAGCATGTAATAATGTATGTGACATACAAAATGTGGTCATCAGCTGTTCCTTATTGGTCAGGCTTCTGGTCTACAGTAGGCTACTGGTAGTTAAGTACTGAGGTTGTCAAAAGTTACACATAGATTTTCGGATAGGTGGGGTCGGCACCTCTACCCCTCTCATTGTTCAAGGGTCAACTGTACTCTGAATTAAAGCAAATTAGCTTACCCCACTCCTCCCTGACTTGTCCAGCTGGGCAAATTGAGCTCTTTTAACACCTGGTGTTTTGAAAAGGAAAATGGGCCCATTTATGAGGTGCTCTAGATAAAGAAGGATGCAGAAAGTTCCATGCCTCGACAGTCCTCCAGATACTCCCCCAGGGACTGAGGTTTAGCTGATAGACGCCCTTGTGGTTGTGCCTGGGGCTCAATCGTTCAGATCCGTCCATCTGATTGGAAAATGATCACTGCCTAAAGTGCTACCCTACCCCCCAACCCAGTGCCTTCAGCTAACCAGCAACAAGGACTTTTCCCTCAGGGGTTCCCCGAATACCACGCACCCCACCACTGTCCTACAACTAGAGGATTAAAGGCAGACACTGCCAAGGAAGTCTGGGTCCTTATCTTGAGCTGTCATCAGCATCCATTTTGACTACTTGTTAAATATGTTAATACGTTGGTCATTTCCCCGGCCCCTCCCATTCTGGACGCTGAGTGCCCCCCCCCCCTTGGCTGGTTCAAAGGAGCAAACCATAGGTTCGCATAAGCGATTAATGACTCTCGGAATAAACGAGCTGTGTGTATCTCAGCCCCGTGTGTAACTTCCCTACCGGGAATTTCTTCATCATTTCTTCCTGTTCCCTGCTGGTCTATCTCTGTTCACTAAAACAGTTCAGAAGTGAAGCCCTCTCCTCATTGCCTTAGTTCTTTCTCCTTATGACCCTTTCAGAGGCAGATCTTAATTATTACTAGAGCAACTGATTTATCTTGCCTAGGAAGATGCAATTTGGCAAGGTATATAGTTTTATCTCTGGCCGATACCAAGTCCCAAGAAGTAGTTCTCTTTTTTCCTTAAAAGGGTACATGATCCTAGACCATGTTCTTTGGGAAATTCCTTATTCGTCTATCTCGTATAATAAAATCATCATTAAAAAAGAGGTAAAACATTTCTATTATAAAAGAGAAGTGAATCATCTCTAAAAGAAGAAAAGGCAGGATTCTAGGATGACAGGCTTACGAGAAAAACTTCTGGGTGAAGGCTCCAGAGGGCTCTAATGATCTCCAGTCTCACAAGTGAACACAAGTACATACGGTGATACGTAACTTTACGTGTCAGTTTGGGTGGGCAATGATGCCCAGCTGTTTGGCCAATCAGCAATCATAGATATTGCTGTGAAGGTATTTTTCAGATGCGATTAACATTTCACTGATTAGACTTTGAGTAAACTGTATCCATAAATGGTGGGTGGATTTACCCGATCATTAGAAAGCCTTGAGAAGAAAGCCTGAGTCCCCTAAAGAGGAAGGAACTCTGCGTCTGGTCTGCCTTTGGACTCAAGATGGCAGCGTCAACTCCTCCCAGCATTTCCAGCCTACAGGCCTGCCCTGCAGACTTAAGACTTGCCGGCCCCCAGAATCAGGTGAGCTAATTTCTTAAAATAAATCTTGTACTGTTCCTCTGGACGACCTTGACTAATACACTCACAGAAAAATCGTTAGCAAAAGGTAATTGCATTTTAACAAATTATGTCAAGTTTTTGAGGTTTAAAAACATAATGTAGAGACTATTAGTGAGCAGGTTTGAGTGATTATTTATGATGTATGATAAATTTTACTCTTCACAAAGGGTCAGGCCTGAACCTATTTAGCAGCACAAAGAAAGCATAAGCTTTGGTCTGCTTTGGGAAGAGCCTGCCGGCACTTGCTCCAGGAACAGTGGGTATTCTCTGCTGTCAGCAAGAAACTTCACTGTGTATGTTCCTGGTGGCCGTTGTCTGATCAGTCACTCGCTCCAGATGGACATCAGCTAAGAATGTTGGAGGCTGTCAAGACGCCCAGTGTTCAGACGCAGAAAGAGGCCTGGAGGGCATGCTGGCTTGAGCTACAAAGATTACGTTCCTCTCCTGCCCTTTCTGGGCCTAGGAGAGGTGTATGGAGGCCAACAACTTACCCTGTAATCGCCTCCTCACTAACTTCCCCAGGCTCCATGGGTTGGGCCAGTCCCCAAGTCAATACAACCCATTCTATGAAGGCAGCTCTTCATCTACTTAGGTCCCTTTCAGTATTTTTCAAAACAATTTTATAGATTTCTACATAAAATCCCATACAACATTTTTTTACATTTACTCATTCTTAGCACTTATATTTGCATCATTACAAAATGACAATTTCTTACTCTTCGTTGCTGGTAAAAAGGATTATAAAATCAAATGGAAAGCGCTTCTTTTTCTGCACTTCAAATGGTTTGTGCAAGATACTTTCTTTTTTTTTGGAGACAGAGTCTCACTTTATCACCCTTGGTAGAGTACCCTGGCGTCACACAGCTCACAGCAACCTCCAACTCCTGGGCTTAGGCGATTCTCTTGCTTCAGCCTCCTGAGTAGCTGGGACTACAGGCACCTGCCACAATGCCTGGCTATTTTTTTATTGCAGTTTGGTAGGGGCTGGGTTTGAACCCGCCACCCTCAGTCTTTGGGGCCGGCACCCTACTCACTGAGCCACAGGCGCCACCCAAGATAATTTCTTTATTCAGTGTTTCGTAGAAGTTTCTTGTGAAGCCATCTCAGTAGAGGTTTTATTTTATTTTGTCTGAATTTATTTGAGAGATGATTTTTGACAATTTCTTTAGCATTTTATGCTTCAGATAATTTATTTCTTGAATGAATTTTATTAGATTATGTTTTTCCATAAATTATGTTCATTGCATCTATACTTTTAAATTGGCATAAATTATTTATAGTATACTTTAATTTTTCATGTTTGTGGCATATTTGGGAATATTATATTTTCTCTTCTGATCATCTGTAAGTTGTGTCCTCTGTCTCATTTTGAATTTTTCATGTTTGTGGCATATTTGGTAATATTATTTTTTCTCTTCTGATCGTCTGTAAGTTGTGTCCGCTGTCTCACTTTGATTAATTAAAATCATACCAAAATTGATCAATATTATTATTTTTAAATAACCATTTTTTGTCTTTGTCAAATCTCTGTACTGTATATTTATTTTTAATTTTATTTCACAATATTACAGGGGTACAAATATTGTGGTCACATAATTTGCTTTTGTACCTTTTGAGTTAAAGTTGTAAGTGTGCCTGTCACCCAAACAGTATGCACTGTGCCCATTAGTGTGAATCTCCCCACACCCCCCACTTGATGTTTGGGGACTCTCATTTCCTTATGTGAACATAAGTGTTGATTGATTAGTTCCAATTTAATAGTGAGTACAGGTGGTGTTTTTTTTTCCATTCCTGTCATACTTCACTTAGAAGAATGGTCTCCAAACCCATCCAGGTTATCACAAGAGGTATTAGTTCACTATTTTTTATGGCTGAGTAGTCCTCCGTGGTGGGCATATACTACTGTTTATTAATCCACTCACATATTGATGGGCACTTGGTTTGTTTCTACAGCTTTGCAATTGTGAATTGTGCTACTCTAAACCTTTGAACACAGCTGTCTTCTTACACAATGTCCTTTTTCACATTGGGTAAATACTCAGTAGTGGGATTGCCAGATTAAATGGTAGGTCTACTTTCAGTTCTTTGAAGTATCTCCATACCCCTTTCCATAAAGGTTGTACCATTTTTCAGTCTCACCAGCAGTTTACGAGGGTTCCTATCTGCACCCATGCCAACATTTGTCACTTAGGGACTTTTGATAAAAGTCATTCTCACTGCAGTTAAGTGATATCTTATTGTGGTTTTGATTTGTATTTCCCTAATGATTAGAGATGTTGAAACATTTTTTCATGTTTGTTGGCCATTAGTCTATCTGCTTTTGAAAAGTTTCTGTTCATTTCTTTTGCCCACTTTTTAATGTGGTTGTTTGGTTTTTTCCTTGCTGATTTGCTTGAGTTCTTTGAAAAAGTTCTTCTCCAGCTCTTTATTGGATGTATAGTATAAAATTATTTTCTCCCACTCTGTACATTGTCTATTTGTTCTAAGGATTGTTTCCTTGGCTGTATAGAAGCTTTTTAATTTTTTCAAGTGCCATTTATTTATTTTTTTTCAAGTGTCATTGCTGTGATTGCTTTAAAGTCTTCTTCATAAATTCTTTGCCTAGGCTGATATCTATAAGAGTTTTTCAACATTTTCTTCTAGAAATTCTTATAGTTTCATGCCTTATATCTGTTATCCATTGTGAGTTACTTTTTTTTTTTTTTTTTTTTTTTTTAGACAGAGTCTCACTTTGTTACCCTGGATAGAGTGCCATGGCGTCTTAGCTCACAGCAACCTCAAACTTGTGGGTTCTAGCAATCCTCTTGCCTCAGCTTCCCAAGTAGCTGGGACTACAGGTGCCCACCACAAGGCCTGGCTATTTTTTTAGAGATGGGGTCTGACTCTTGCTCCGGCTAGTCTCAAACCCATGAGCTCAGTGCAATCCACCCGTCTTGGCCCCTCATGTGTTGGGATTACAGGCATGTGCCACTGCTCCCGGCCCTATTGTGAGTTAATTTTTGTGAGTGGAAAGAGGTGCGGATCCTGTTTCAGTCTTCCACCTGTAGTTATCCAATAGTAACCAAAACAGCATGGTACTGGCACAAGAACAGAGACATAGACCAATGGATCAGAACAGAAAACCGAAATATAAAACCATTCTTATATTGCCTTTTGATATTTAACAAAGAAGACAAAAACATACACTGGGGAAAATAATTCCTATTCAATAAATGGTGCTGGGAAAATTGGATAGCCACTTATTTATTTATTTAATCTACCACTAAGATTCATACAAAATATGCCTGTTTCTATTTCACTTCTATTTTATTTATTGTATTTTCTTTCTGTGTTTTTCTTTGGATTTTTTTCAACTATTCTTTTTCTAACATTTTGAAATGCATATTGAGCTAGTTAATTTATTTTTATTTTATTTACTTTTTTAGAGACAGGGTCTTGCTCTTTTGTTGGAGTGTGGTGGTGTGATCAAAACTCACTGCAGCTTCAATTTCCTGGGCTCAGGTAATCCTCCTATCTCAGTCTGTCAAGTAGCCAGGGCTACCAATATGCACCACTATGCCAAGTCATTTTTTAAATGTTTTCATAGAGAATGGGGCCCTGTTGTGTTCCCCAGGCTGGTCTTAAACTCCTGGCCTCAATCAGTCCTCCCACATTGGTCTTGCAAAGCTTTGGGATTACAGGTGTAAGCCACTGCACTCAGCCACTAATTAATTTTTGTCTCTTTACAAATTAAATATGTATTTGAGGCTCTATATTTCTTTATTTTATCTATTTATAGCCATACATTTTGAAAGCTAGTGTTTCAATGATTATTTCATTCAATATGCTTTCTAATTTGATTTCTTCTTTGACTCTTACATCATTTAGAAGTAAGCTTCTTAATTTTCAGGCACTGTAAAATTTTAGTTTTTTGTTTGTTATTGCCATCTGTATTTAGCTTGATTTAGAGATTAAGGTTTGAGAACCCACTTTTTGTACTTTTTTCTTGCTCTGCTTCATTCATGTTGAGAGAACCCACTCTTTATACTTTCAATTCATTGAAATTATATTTGCTTTATGACCAATTATGCTTAATGCTTGTAAATGTTCCATGAGTTCTTGAAGAAGACATACATTCTGCAGCTGTTTCATTCTTACAATTATATACGTGTATGTCCACTAGGCCAAGTTCATTGATCAGGTTGTATAAGCCACTTTTAACCTTACTGCCCTTTATCCCATTTTTTTCTAACATATTACTCATAGAACTTTCATTTTGACTTTATTTTTCCTTTTAATTCCATCATTTTGCTTTATGCTTTTTTTTTTTTTTTTGAGACAGAGCCTCAAGCTGTCACCCTGGGTAGAGTGCTGTGGCATCACAGCTAACAGCAAGCTCCAATTCCTGGGCTCAAGCGAGTCTCCTGCCTCTGCCTCCCAAGTAGCTGGGACTACAGGCGCCCGCCACAATGCCCGGCCATTTTTTGGTTGCAGTTGTCATTGTTGTTTGGTGGGCCTGGGCTGGATTCGAACCCGCCAGTTCAGGTGTACATGGCTGGTGCCTTAGCCCATTGAGCCACAGGCGCCACGCCTGCTTTATGCTTTTTAAGGCTATATTATTAGATGCATACAAATTTAAAATTGTTACATATTCCTGATGAATAAATATTTTGTCATTATTAAACTACTGTCTTTACTTGTAGTAATGCCTTTTTGCCTTAATATGTAACACTCACACCAGAATTTTCCTAGATAACCTATGTGATCTGAACTTTAACAGCTAGCCAAGCAAAGCCTGATTTTCTTATGATTCAACCTTATCTTGAGGGTATGGCCCTTTGACACCTCAGCTTATGACAGGGAGAATTTCCTATATGGTATGTGATCCCTCATCCTACCTGGACCTGGGTCTCTGATTTCTGTTCCTTTTACCCAACAAGGCCATTAAGGCAAACATTGAAAATGTGAAACTCTTAATGGAAAAGGCGTCAGCTATATTCTCAGAGCCATATAGCTGTTGAAGTATTTTTTATTCTTCTATGCTATTTCAATAAATTGTGAGTTTTATTTGAACCTCACCTGTAGCACAGTGGTTATGGCACCAGCCATATTCACTGAGGGTGGCGGGTTTGAACCTGGCCTGGGCCATCTAAGCAACAATGACAACTGCAATAGAAAAATAGCTGAGCATTGAGGTGGGCGCCTGTAGTCCCAGCTACTTGGGAGGCTGAGGCAAGACAATCACTTAAGCCCAAGAGTTTGATGTTGCTGTGAGCTGTGACACCACAGGCTCTACCTAGGGTGACATAGTGAGACTCTGTCTCAAAAAAAAAAAAAAAGGAATGGTAGACAAAAGCAATGAATATGTTTAAATATGTTTTCTAACTACAGCAAAAAATTATCTTTCAGCAACAATGATTAGCATGGGGCAAATTCAGGATTCAAAGGCAGACAGCCTGACTCCAGAGGCTACTTGACTTGGGTGAGTATAAAGAAAAGTTAATCCAAATAGGGCCTTGGCCTCCTGATGGTAGAATGCTACTATGTTTCTATAAACAACATGCACTTCTGAGAACACTGTTAAAAAACTGAGACCCCCGTCCATCTATCCTAACAATAAAGGTCTCTTTAATTGAGCTCTCTTTGAAATTCAGAAACTCTAACTAAAATGATACAGGACAGATGGCACCCCTGCCAGCTTAGCGGAGCCCAGCTGGAGGACCTGCCGCCTCCACTTTGGTGGTGTTGGTGCGTTGACAGCCAGCTGAGGAACCAGCAGGCTGGATGATAGGCGAGGGGGGGGACCTCGTACCCCCACCGGAGGCTCCAATAGCCAAACGGTCCAGACAACTGCCGGGGAGACACTGGCGCCTTGGTGTCTCCTTCCCTTTGCACTTAAGACTGAATAACGGAACCCCCATTTCCTACGCCTAGGTCAATTTCATGTAAGTTTCCTAGGCCTCAATTCCATAAATTGACTGTGTCCATTCATTAATACATTCATTCACCTTGCCCCAGAGGAAGGGACTGTGTCGGTTCATTAATACATTCATGCATCTTGCCCCAGCAGAAGGGACTGTGTCCATTCCTTAATACATTGATTCACCTTGCCTCAGCGGAAGAGACTGTGTTCATTCATTTCCTGACCAAGAAACCCATACATCTATATATACCTTGAGACGGGGAGGAACTGGGAGAGAAACGGAGAGAGCTTTTCTCTCCCAACTTGAGTTCTCTCTCCTAGGAGCTTTTGTATTTTTGTATTTTTTTCTGTAAATAAATTTACCACTGATCTGAGGTCTACGGATTTATTCTTCAAATCACCGAGACCAAGAACCTGAAATTTCGGTATCAAAAATAATTCACAAATACTATAAAAAAATCTTTTCAGATTGTCATTCAATATTTAAACAAAATGAGGATGCTGTGCTCACTTTAACAGTACATACATGCATCACAAAACTCAATATTTTTTCTTGGTGCACAAGTACATTTTTATTCTATACAATATGCTGCATTTGAAAATGGCTCTTTTTCTTTTCCAAATTGCAGTCCTTCAAGAAGCCACAGTAGGTACGTGCCTCACATAGAATACGATACGTATACTTTTCCAACTTTGTTTATAGCAAATAAACTGTACATCATATACTTAGGATTATATAGTCTTAAATTGCTGTTAAGAATTGGAAAATTGTCCAAGTTCTTAATTTAATCCTGAATTAAATATCCTATTTTCAACCCTCATGTCTTTGCAATAATTATTTTGCAGTTGGCGCACAGCAGTGTAAGTAGGTATGATGTTTAGAATATTAAATACATTTTTCATTGATAACTGAGCCATTGCAATAATTTTTCAGTAATTTTGTTCTTTAATTTTTTTTCTCTTTCCTAAAAAAATTGGGACATGACATTTGGTTATATTGGCTCTTGTTCGAATGCTTATAAGAGAATATGTAATGAGTTGGTGGCAGTTTTATTGTCCTTTAAACATTTAAGACGTTTTCTGCATAATTTCTTTTTTTATAGAGAGAACATAATTTATCTAACAGTTTGATAATTTTATACATAGCTTTTAATATGTATTAGACATCTTCTGTTAGGGCCTGTGTTTGGACTCTTGACTGTGGCCCCTCAAATATTAGAAGCAGGCTTACAACCTGGAATAGTAAAAGTCTCTGAACAGATGCATTTGCTCTGATTTTGACCTTTAAAAATAGCCAACAGGCCTTTACATTGTTGATGTCCTGTTGACGTCCTGTCATTGTTGATGAACTTTTGGTATTACAGGTGAATTTCGAGGACTTGTTCTCTTCCTCTACCCTATCTTCTTTAAATTCTACTTCCAGTCTTTTGGTTCTCTGACTCCAACCTAATTCCCTGCCTCTAGTCTATAATTAACTATTTGTGCACTCTCTGCTGTGTTCAGTTTTTAGCTTTTCAGGCTAAATTTATGTTTTCCATTACTTGCCAGCCCCCCTGAGGGCTTGAGTAGTAAGGCTTAGTTTTGGCAACCTATGCACCTGTCTTTGTCATTGTAGACTCAGCTGGAACCTGGAAGAATTAGCCCAGATTTCCCTGATGGTGGTGGTGGGGGGTCATATAATTAACACTAATTCAGTATTACCATAAAAATATGATAAAAGAAATCACTTTACTATAAGAAGAAAAGTTATTTTCTTTGCGTATCAAAAACCTACCCATGCAAAATACCACCACAGTTTTTCCATGTACGTCATGTCGCTACAGTGAATGTATGAAGGCCTCTCTGCGGAATCTCATTTCTTTACTCAAATTGAAGGAGGCTCCTATCTCTGAAATCAACAAGCTAAATATTATCTGTCACATGTATTTCTGTACCTAGTCTTATTAAATTTTAATGTTTGATTTTTTCAGTGAAATAATATTGAGTAAAGCAGTGGAAATAACTATCACCATCTAAAATTCCATGTCTTGCTTGTGTATCTGTCACCTCACCATTACTTTTTCATATGATAGAGAGATAACAGATAATTCAATTACCAGAATACAAATTAAAAAAAAGATAGAACTAAATACCATATTTTCTATAAACACCTATTATTTTGGCTGTTCAGAATTTAATATCACTAATATCACTCCAAATTCCTTTTGTATACAGTCTTGTTCTGAGATTGTGTCTTCTATTCTACGGGAGCTCCTGGCTGCAACACACTCCCTGAGCCTCTTTTGGGTTTTTTTGTTTGGAATCATTTAGGGTACAAAGAATTACACTGATTGTGGTTGTTAGGTAAAGTCCTTCTTGTAACTGTGTTCAGCCCCCAAGAGGTGTGCCATATGCCATGACCCCCTTCCTCTTCCTCCTTCCCTCCCCAAACCCTTATCCCCTTACCTCCCACCTTGTATTATATCATCTCCTGTCTTCATGTTAGAATTGAGTACATTGGATTCTTGCTTCTCCATCTTTTTTAGTAGCTGAATAGTATTCCACAGTATACACATACCACAGCTTGTTAATCCATTTCTGGGTTGGCGAGCATTTAGATTGTTTCCACATGTTGGAGATTGTAAATCGAGTGGTGATAAACAGTCTAGTGCAAATATCTTTATGATAAAAAGATTTTTTTTCTTCTGGGTAGATGCCCAGTAATGGGATTGCAGGATCAAATGGAAAGTCCAATTTGAGTTCTTTGACAGTTCTCCATACTTCCTTCCAAAAAGGTTATATTAATTTGCAGTCCCACCAGCAGTGTAAAAGTGTTCTCTTTTCTCCACATCCTTGCCAACATCTACAGCTTTGAGATTTTTGTGATGTGGGCCATTCTCACTGGGGTTAGGTGATATCTCTGGATGGTGATGATTTGCGTTTCTCTGGTGATCAGGGATGATGAGCATTTTTTCTGTTTTTTTTTTGAGACAGAGCCTCAAGCTTTCACCCTGAATAGAGTGCTGTGGCATCACAGCTCACAGCAACCTCCAATGCCTGGGCTCAAGCGAGTCTCTTGTCTCCACCTCCCAAGTAGCTGGAACTACAGGCGCTCACCACAACACCCAGCCATTTTTTGGTTGCAGCCATCATTGTTGTTTGGCGGGTCCAGGCTGGATTTGAACCCTTCAACTCAGGTGTACGTGGCTGGCGCCTTAGCCTGTTGAGCCACAGGCGCCGAGCCAATGAGCATTTTTTCAAATGTTTGTTAGCCCTTCATCCGTCTTTGGCAGAGAAGGCTCTATTCATATCTCTTGCCCAGAGGTAGATGGAATTGTTTGCTCTTTTTCTGTTGATTAATTTGAGTTCTTTGTAGATTCTAGTTATCAACCCTTTGTTAGATTGATACCCTGAAAATATACTTTCCCGTTATGAAGATTGTCTTCTTGCTTTACTTGTGTCCTTAGCTGTACAGAAGCTTTTCACCTTAATTAAGTCCCATTTGTTAATTTTTGTTACTATAATGGCCACTGAAGTCTTTTTCATAAAATCTTTCCCTAGTCCAACATCATCAAGAGTTTTCCCCATACTTTCTTCTAAGATCTTTGTTATTTCATGCTTTAGATTTAAGTCTCTTATCCATCTTGAGTCAATTTTTGTAAGGGATGAAAGAAGTGGGTCAAGTTTCAGTCTTTTACATGTAGTTATTCAGGACCTCTCAGCACCATTTGCTGAATAGGGATTCTTTTCTCCACTGTATGCTTTTGTTTGGTTTAAGAAAGATTAGATGGCAAGAAAAAACTGGGTTCACTTCTTGGTTTTCTGTTCCATTCCATATGTCTGTGGCTCTATTTTTGTGCCTATACCATGCTGCTTTGATCACTGTGGATTTGTAGTATAGCCTGAAGTCTGGTAGGGTGATGCCTCCAACTTTGTTTTTATTACTAAGAATAGTCTTAGCTATATGGTTTTTTCTGGTTCCATACAAAATGAAGTACTAGGGTGGCACCTTTAGCTCAGTGAGTGGGGTGCCAGCCACATACACTGAGGCTGGTGGGTTCAAGTCCAGCTGAGGCCAGCTAAAATCAACAATGACAACTGCAAAACAACAACAAAAAATAGTCGGGTGTTGTGGTGGGCACCTGTAGTCCCAGCTACTTGGGAGGGTGAGGCAAGAGAATCACTTAAACCCAAGAATTAGAGGTTGCTGTGAGCTGTGACACGGAAGCACTCTACTGAGGGCAACATGGTGAGACTCTGTCTTAAAGAAAAAAACAAACAAACAAAACACAAAAAAACCCCAAAGCACTATTTTTTCTAGTTCTTCAAAATATGATGTTGGTATTTTAATGGAGAATGAGCCTGTAGATTGCTTTGGGTAGAATAGACATTTTGACAATGTTGATTCTTCCCAACTAAGAGCATAGTATGCTCTTCCAGTTGGTAGTGTCTTCTACAATTTCTTTTCATAGGTTTCAAAAGAACTTAATAACTTTCACCTCTTTTGTTAAGTATATTCCTAAGTATTTCATTTTCTTTGAAGCTACTGTGGAGGGAATTGTGTCCTTGATTTGCTTCTCAACTTGGCTGTTATTGGCATGTGCAAAGGTTACTGATTTGTGGACATGATTTTATACCCTGAGACATTACTGTATTTCCTGTTGACTTTTAGGAGTTTTGTGGTTGAGTCTCTGGGGTTTTCTTTTTTTCTTTTCTTTCTTTCTTTTTTTTTTTTTTTTTTTTTTTTTTTCATTTTTTAGCTGGAGCCAGGTTTGAACCCGCCACCTTCAGTATATGGAGCCGGTGCCCTACTCCTTTGAGTCACAGGTGCCGCCCTGGGGTTTTCTAAGTATAAGATCATACCATCAGCAAAGAGGGAGATTTTGACCTCTGCCCCCTTTTGGATGCCCTTCTCTTTCCTGATTGCATTGGCTAAAACTTCCAGAACTATGTTGAATAATAGTGGGAAGTGGATATCCTTGTCTGGTACCAGTTCTAAGTGGAAAAGTTTTCAGTTTTATACCTTTCAATATGTTAGCTGTGTGTTTATCATAGATGGGGTCAATCAGCTTAAGAAATGTGCCACCTATGCCTATTTTCTTAAGTGTTTTTATTAGAAAAGGATGCTTTTTTTTGCCTCTATCAAAAGGATCATATGGTCTTTGTTTCTGCTTTTATGGATATGGGTGTATTACATTTATGGATTTGCATAAGTAGATGAAGCCTACTTGAGCATGATGTATAATTTTTTTTTTTTAAGAGACAGAGTCTCACTTTGTCACCCTTGGTAGAGTGCCATGGCATCACAGCTTACAGAAACCTCCAGCTCCTGGGCTTAGGAGATTCTCTTGCCTCAGCCTCCCAAGTAACTGGAACTACAGGCACCTGACACAATGCCTGGCTTTTTTTTTTTTTCCTTGAGACAGAGCCTCAAGTTGTCACCCTGGATAGAGTGCCATGGCATCACAGCTCACAGCAACCTCCAATGCCTGGGCTCAAGTGAGTCTCTTGCCTCTGTCTCCCAAGTAGCTGGGACTACAGGTGCCTGCAACAACACCCGGACATTGTTTTTTGGTTGCAGCCATCATTGTTGTTTGGCAGGCCCAGGCTGGATTCCAACCCGCCAGCTCAGGTGTACGTGGCTGGCGCCTTAGCCCGTTGAGCCACCGGCGCCGAGCCCCTGGCTTTTTTTTTTTTTTTTTTTTTTTTTTTTGCAGTTTGGGTGGGGCCAGGTTCAAACCTGCCACCCTCAGTATACGGGGCCGGCACCCTACTCACTGAGCCACAGGTGCCACCCATGTATAATTCTTTTTAATGAGTAGCTGCAATCTATTAGCTAAGATTTTGTTGAGTATTTTTGCATCTATATTAATTAGTGAAATTGGTCTGTAGTTCTCCTTTTCAGTTAGATCCTTTCCTGGTTTTGAAATCAAGGTGATATTTGCTTTATAGAACATGTTGGGGAAGGTTCCTTCCTTCTCAATGTTTTTGAATAGGTTCTGCAGTATAGATACAAGCTCTTCTTTGAAGATGTGATAGAATTCTGATGTGACGCCATCTTGTCCTGGCTTTTTTTTCTGTTGGAAGTTTTTTTATTGTTTCTGCAATCTCAGTGCTTGATATTGGTCTTGAATATTTATCTCTTGAATATTGACATTCAAGAGATCTATTTCTTCCTGATTAAGTCTAGGAAGATGTGATTCCAGATATTGGTCCATTTCCTCCACATTGTCAAATTTCTGGGCATAGAGTTTCTTATAGTACTCAGAGGTGATCTCTTGTATCTCTGTGTATCAGTTGATATTTTCCCCTTTTCATTTCTGATTGCGTTTATTAAAGATTTCACTTTTCTATTCTGGCCAATGTTTTATTGATATTTATCTTTTCAAAGAACCAAATTTGTATTTCATTAATTTTCTGAATGATTGTTTTATTTTCAATTTCATTTGTTTCTGATTTACTTTTGGTTATTTCTTTTCTTCTGCTAGGTTTGGGATTGGATTGCTCTTTTTTATTTCTTTAAGATGATTCATTAAGTTATTGATGTCCTTTCTTTCTGTTTTTCTGATGTAGGCATCTAATGTGATAAATTTCCCTCTTAGGACTGCTTTTGGAGTATCCCACAGGTTTGGTAGCTTGTGTCTTCATTGTTGTTATGCTCAAGGAAGTTAATGATTTCCTTTTTCATCTCTTCCTTGACTCAAATGTCATTCAGCATAAAGTTGTTTAATTTCTATGCCTTTGTGTGGGGATGACAATTTTTATTGGAGTTCAATTCTACCTTTATTGCCTTGTAGTCTAAGAAGATACAAAGTAAAATTTCAATTCTTTTGATTTTGTTGAGGTTTGATTTGTGTCCTAGGATATGATCAATTTTGGAGACTGTTCCATGGCCAATGAGAAGAACATATATTCTTTAGGTTGATGTGTCTATCATGCACAGTTGTTCTAGGGTCATATTTAAGTCCGTTGTATTTTTGTTAATTTTTGTTTAGAGAATCTGTCCAGCTCTGTAAGAGAAGTGTTAAAGTCCCCTGTTGTTATGATGTTATGGGATATCATATTGTTCAGACTAAGTAAGATCTGTTTTAAGAATCTGGGAGCATTTAAGTTGGGTGAATTGAAATGTCTTCTTGTTGTATTGTTCCCTTGACTAATATGAAGTATCCATCTTTGTCTTTTTTGACTTTAGTTGCTTTAAATCCACTTGTATCTGAAAATAAGATTGCAACTCCTCCTTTCTTCTGATTTCCATTTGCTTGGAAACTTGTCTTCCATCCCTTAACACAAGTTTTACTTTGTCTTTTGAGGCTAGATGTGTTTCCTGCAGACAGAAAATGGATAGCTTGTGCTTTTTTATCCAATCAGCCAGCCTATGCCTCTTCAGTGGGGAATTCAAGTCATTAATATTTATTGAGATAACTGATAAATGTGATGGAGTTCTATGCATCTTATTTTGTGAAAGTCCATTGTTTAGTTTTGTCTTTTGCATCATTGTGGAAGCTAGATTTTATCCTTTAGTTTTTGGGTGTTTACATTGCTGGAGGTCCATTGTGAAGGTCAATGTGTTGAATAGATCTAAGTATTTCCTGTAGAGCTGGTTTTGTTGTGGAAAACTTCCTTAATGTTTGCATATCAGTTAATGATTTGGTTTTTCCTCAATTTTAAAGCTTAGCTTAGCAGCATATAGAATTCTAGGCTAAAAATTGTTTTGTTTTTTTTTATAATTTTATTGAATCATAATTCTGTACATAAAAATTGTTTTGTTTAAGTAGATTAAAGGTAAATAACAATTGTCTTCTAGCTTGAAAAGTTTCCTTTGAGAGGTCTGAAGTCACCCTGATGGATATGCCCCTGTAGGTCAATTTGTGCATACTCCTGGCAGCTTGCAAAATCTTCTTTTTGGGGCTTGGCGCCTGTGGCTCAACGAGCTAAGGCGCCAGCCATGTACACCTGAGCTGGTGGGTTCACATCCAGCCTAGACCAAACAACAATGACAGCTGCAACCAAAAAATAGCTGGGCATTGTGGCAGGCACCTGTAGTCCCAGCTACTTGGGAGGCAGAGGCAGGAGACTCACTGGAGCCCAGGAATTGGAGGTTGCTGTGAGCTGTGATGCCATAGCATTCTATCCATGGTGACAGCTTGAGGCTCTGTCTCAAAAACAAAACAAAACAAAACTCTTTTGTCTTGACTTTGGACAAGTTCATAACAAAGAGTCTTGGAGAAGTTCTATTTGAGTTGAGGCCACCTGGGGTCTGATATTCCTCTGAAAGGAGTGTGTCAGAATCTTTGGTGATGTTTGGGAAATTTTCACTTATGATATCCTCTAGCAGGGCTTCCATTCCCCTGGGGTATTTTTCTTCCCCGTCTGGGATACCTACAACTTATATGTTTGAATGCTTCATGATATTCCATAATTCTGTCAGTAAATGTTCTGCTTTATCTCTCTTTTTTTTTTCTGTCTTTTTAACTGCCTGAGTTAGTTTACGAGCTTTATCCACTACCTTGGGATTCTTTATTCTGTACGATCTAATCTGTTATTGATATTTTCTACTGCCTCTTTAAGTTCCCTGATTAACTGCTTTAATTACTTAAGTTCTGCTATATCCTTTCTATATTCTTCATATTGTCCATCTCTTATTTGATTCTATGTTTGTATTTCCTTTTTGTTATTTTCCACTTTCTCAGCAATTTCTTTCATTGTTTTTATCATACATATTTTAAATTCCCCTTTTGTCATTTCTAACATTTCTTTACTGGTGGAATCCTGTGCAGGGCTTCCTCATGATCCATTGGGGGTTGCTCTGGTCTGGGTTTTTCATGTCATGTCAAACGGAAATTTCTGCTGTTTCTTTCTCATGAGTGTTTTCTTTTTGTCTATTTCCTTGCCTTACTTTTTCCTTTCACTTCCTCTTGCTCTTTAAGTTACTGTGCCTCTGACCTAAGGTGTTGAAGCATCCTTTTGGTAAAGGACTAAAAGGTTGAGAAGAGTGAACAGCAAGAAGGGATAAAAGATTAAAAAATGATAAGAAAAAAAGAAAAGTGAAAGGAAAAGGGGTGAGTAAAAGGGAAGATTAACAAAAAGAAGAGAAGGAACAGAAAGAGAGAGGGGTAATAGTGGTGTACAATAGAGTACATTGACCCATACCCACAAATCCCATCCTCTGAGGGTGCTGGGTTGGATAGGTCCCTTGACATCTGCAGCTCTTTGCCAGCCTGAGAAGACACAAGACCCCACCTCCACCAAATAGAGAAGAAAAACAAAAATACTATAAATCAAACCAAAACAAACAAATAAAAAACTTAAGGGGTAAAATTTGGGGGAAAAAATGAATATTAGGGGCAGAATAGCTAGCAAAAATGAAGCCCTTATTATTAAAAAGGCAATAATGAAAAATTATATTTACATAAGAAAAACAAAGAAAAAAAAAAGAAAATTCTAGGGGGAAAAAAGTTGAAAAAAATTTTATTTTTTTGAGACAGAGTCTCACTTGGCCACCCTTGGTAGAGTGCCATGTGTCTTAACTCATAGCAACCTCAAACTCTTGGGTTCAAGTGATCCTTTTGCCTCATCCTCCCAAGTAGCTGGAACTGCAAGCATCTGCCACAATGCCTGGCTACTTTTTAGAGATGTGATCTCACTCTACCTGAGGCTGGTCTGAACCTGTGAGCTCAGGCAATGTATCTGCCTCAGCCTACCAGAGTGCTAGGATTATAGGTGTGAGCCACTGTGCCTGGCATAAAAAATTTTTTTGAAAGAAAAAAAAATATATATATATATATGTATATATAAAAAATATATATTTTGCTTAATATTGCCTGGGTAACAGGTGATCTTCTGGGGTATGAGATGCTAATTATAATGCTGATACACCTGTATAAGATGGAGTCTGGAAGTCTCTGCTGGTTTCTTTGCCCTCAAACCCTACAGGGTTGGGAGCCCGAATCTCTCCCTAGTCCGCTCAATAGACACACCACAACCTTTCCAAACTGGGTCCCTGGGCTAAGCAGTGGCTTTCCCAGGAAAGTATGTGTCCCTCAGATCTTTTCAGAAGTAGCTGCCTGCTTATCAGGCACGCCAAAACTGTCCTCACTCTAGGACCCTGAGGGCCGAGACTGCAAGGCAGCTCTCCCACAATGACTGCACCTGGCCTGCAGCCAAACAATGAAAGCTCTGCTCTGCCCTGGAGGCTCAGTCCCAGCCTCTAGGAACTGTTCAAAGTCACCTGCTCACTTGCCCAAACTCTCCCGAGATAACTCAACCAAGTGCCCAAGTCCAAAAAGGAAAGGAAGGCCTTCCCTATCTGCAAACTCTGGCCATAGCTGTAGTTGCTGCCTCCACAGCTGCCAGGGTCAGCTGGCCTCTGACTCATCGCAAACACTTGCCACTTCTCCACTGCTTTCATCCTCCTCTTGGGATCCTGAAGTCTCTCACTGCCTGCCTGTGCCTTCAGGGGGATGTTTCTGGGTTGAGCCCACAAGTCAGAGACGCCTGGCGTCTTCTCTCCCCCTTCTCACCATGCTCAGTTTCAAAGAAGTTGTTTCTAGTCCACCATCTTGCTCCGCCCTCCATAATTTCTTAAAATTTTCTTCTTTGTTTACTTTTTATATTTTTGCATGAACAGAGAAGACTATAGATCTTGTAGATTCTTTTTAATAATCATTTATTATACATATACTGGCAAAATATAGAACTACATTATATTTTAATTTTTTAAGGTTCAGTATCAGTTTGATCTACTGTGTTTTTCTTGCCTAAGTATGTTCTGATGAAAATAGCACTGGAGGGGTAGTCAGGAAATTCAGATTGTAGTCATGACATTGCTATTTAAATGTTCTGTGAGTTTTGAGCCTGAGTTTAGACTAGATTAGAGGTTTCCAAACTTTTTAAGACTAACACTTTATGTTTAAACAAAATCTTCCAATATGAAAACCAAAACACATTTCTGAAAAATAGTGAACTGTATTACTTTAATTAAGTTTATAATTCTAGGACAGTACAGTTTAGTTGTTGAAGCAAATACATTTTTCAAGAGACTGGAAAGATACTTTCAACTGTTTAAATGACTATTTTGCTTTTTTAATTTATATGCTCAGAATTATAAGATGAGGAAGTAACTTGTAAATGACTTTTCAGATAGAGCTGTAAAAGCTTTCTATCAGAATGTATACCATTATCACATGTACCACCATTATCTTTATTGATGGGTATATTAAGAACTTAGTAAATGTAAAAGAAATTTTAAAGGTGCACTTTTCAAGAGTTCATACTTTCAACAGGAATAATCCTGAGTGAAAATATTATAAGACAGCTTTTATTCTGGTATTTAGAGTCTGTATAAAGTGAACATAAATATTTTCTTTTTCTTCTTAAATTCTATACAAGGGAAAGTTTATTACCATTTCTTCTTTTGTCCTTTGGGCCATGCACTGAAAGAACCTGACTGTGCATCCTGGTTGATTTTAGACAAGCTATTTCATGCATAATTCAGGACCCATTGTCAAGAGACAGAATGACATTCTTCTTTGCTACAGAAAAACCGAGTGTGAATGTCTATTTTATCTTTTGTGCATACTCTGAAGTCTACTTGTGACCAGTGCCCACGCATGTCTTTGGGGCACTTCCCCTTTGCTGACCTAGTCCTACCCTCTATCCTGCAGGGACCTGTGTCCCACAGCCATTCCCAGCCTATGGCCCTGGAGGCTGCCCTCTCTCCTGGAACAGCTCCCCCCTTCTTATTCAGCGTTGCCTGGAAACCTCTTTCTACCCTTTCCTATTCTCAATTTCTTAACAAAACTCATACATTTTTGGTTCCTGCTCCTTCTCATTGGAATTCCAGGGCTGTCCTTGTGCCCTGCCTTGTTTTGAGTGGTACTGCCCAAGCCCACTCCTTGCCCCAACCTTGCTCCTACCTTATCACCTTGACCTGATCCTAATGGAAAAGACCCTGCACCTCCCAGCCTCTTGCTACCACTTTCCACCAGTGTCCAGTGTCTCCCTAAGTCAGTATAGGTTATAATTATGGTTTTGCTTTTCTGAGTGAATGCTAAATGAAAAATTGATTTTATAGTTTAAAGTTCTTCAAGCTTGATTCTGTTTTTAATACAAAAAGGGACAGAAGATGCCTACTTAACATTATTTCCTTTTTTCCTTGTCTTCACCTCCAATTCCGCTAAAGTTTTATTAATACAAAAGGCTTGTTTTTCCATGATCGTTTTGTACAAATTCTCTTTGGAGGAACTTGACTGAGGTTCAGGTAACAGTTGGGACCCTGTTTTATGTGTGCACTGAATTAACTCGAACTTAATTTAACAATTTTATTCTTGATGGCTTCGTGAATTATTCATACCCAGTGGTAGCACTGAAAGGATCTTTGATTCGGGTAGGTGGGCAAACATCTGAAAATACTGAAGTAATTACTCCTTAATTTATCCTTTCATTGTTTGATGAAACAACATTTATATAGCATTTATTCTCTACAGGACTCCATAAGAGAAAGGTTTACAATCTAAGGAACAGGTCAAAATAATAAAAGCTCACATGAATATGTATTTTTTCCCTCGTTGCATGGTTATCAAACAGGCTCGTGTTTGTATTTTTGCAGAAAGGACAAAATTCCTTTTAAAGATACTGCTTCTCCTAGATCGTGAAATGTGTTTTATGGTATAATTCCACATAAAAGCTTCAGTTCTTACACTGTAAAATATACTATTATACCTTAAATCCTAAACATTCTTGCTTGTGAGCTGAAAATTAAGACTCAGGATCCAGTCAAGCCCTTTCAATTGCTTTTGGAACAGGTGCTGGGGCAAAGCTGTGAAAACAGAAAGCCGAGAGCCAAGAATTCCCATGGCCTTTAAGAATGGAACAGACAAAGCCAAAGGGTGGTCCGGCGCTCACTGCCAAATGACACGGCTGGCTCTAATCACTGTATATTTTGAGAGTAAATGCACTGGAATAACGAGGCTTTTTTCCCTTTATTTTTACATTTTGAAAAATGAGAGAGCGGCTCTGAAGCTGCGATTTGTCCTTAGGAAAGCACAGGACACAGGTCGCTGCGGCTCTCGCGTTCGGCGGGTGCTCGGGAGGACTTGGGGCCGGTGGTCTCGGGGTGCCCCTGCACAGACCTGCTCCCCACATCAGCTGTGAGGCGCAGACCGCGTCCTCTTCTGGTGCCTGGACACTCTGGCTCTGTGTCCCCAGGGCACGCACGCCCTCGGGTCTCCAGTTTCAGGGGCTCGGCCGGTGGGAGCCCCCAGTTTTGTTTTGTGCCTTTGGTTAACAGGTCTGACACTCAGCCTCCTTGTCTGAACACAGGATGGTAACAAGAGGCCCACCCATGTCCCAGGGTCAAGTACAAGAATGTGCACAGAGCAGAAATCGAGGTGTGAAGGTCGGGGTTTGGGCTGGCGCTGTGAACTGTCAGCGGATCCGATTAGAAGTGATTCAAAGCTTGAGGGAGACTTAAGGGTGTGGGAGGTATCACCACCACAAGGGAGGTGTGATTGGGGAATGGAGAAGTATGAGAGAGAGAAGACCAAACGAAAATAAAAACACGAGAGTGGAGGGGAAAGCCAGGTAACAATTCAGAAAGGCGGGCTCGCTGCAGGCTGTCTGCTTACAAATGCCCAGACGGCTGGGGGTGTGCGGCTGGGCTGTGAGGACAGCTCGCAATGTCGGCCACAGCACGCCCATTGTGAGCTGGTGACACAGGAACCGTTTTCACCTAGTCACTTCACCCTGTCCGCACAGGTCATAGAAGTATGAGACGCTCCGTTCAAGCTTTTATTTCCTTCCACCTGGAATAAATTGAAGAGGAAAGACAGCCCCGAGGTCTTATTTTGATGAAGTCCATGATTTCTGTCAAGTCTTTGTTGTGAAATAGTTCAGCCTCACAGAGAGGTCGCACAGATGGTACAGAGAGTCCCCGAGGAACCCTCCCCCAGCCTCCTCTAACTTTACTATCTTTTATAACCAGGGCACAGCCACCCAAACCAGGACACTGACGTTGACACTGTCCTATTAACTAGGGACCTGTTGGAGTGCGCTAGTTTTCTCACTAGCGTGTTCTTCTGGCCCAGAATCCCGTCCAGAACTCCTCCCTGGCTTGTCATGAATTCTCCACCTCCCCAGGCTGTGATGGTTCCGCAGTCCTTCCGCCCATCAGGATCTTGACACCTGCTCAGCCACGGTGTTGCGTGTCCTGCACTTGGAGTTGGTCGGTAGGATTAGATGGAGGTTGTGCATTTTTGAGAAGAACATCACAGAAGTGCTGCTGTTGCCCTTCCGGGTGCAGCCATCAGAGGTCGTCACGGTGCCAGGCTTCCCACCTGGGATGCTAACCCTGCCGCTTCCCCCTTTGTTGTTGAAAACTATCTGGCGAGGAGACCTTTTCCGGCAATACCAGCGTGCTGCTTACCACTCTACTCCTGCTCATTCATTCTGACAGCCACTGATGCGCTGGCCGGGTAGTAATGTTTGCCTAAGGGAGATTCTCCATTTTTCCTCATTCCTTTTCCATTTGTTAAGAATTCTATGATTTATAAATCAATACTTGATGGGGTAGTGATGATGACACCCATGTTAAGGAAAACAATATTTTTACTAAAAACAGCAAACTTTGATTATTGCTTTCTAGGTTGAATTCCTGAGGCTTTCTGTAGCTATTTGTTCCCAAATTAGTGCATAATTTACTAATACTAAATTCTTCTGACCATTTTACCCTTATTAGATTCCACAAAAAAAGGCTTACAGAAGTTAAAAAAATTAGAAAACTATTTTTTTGAAAATAAAAAAAAACTGTGTAAGTAGGGTAACTCAATATGTTGACATATAAACTACAAAATTAGAAAAGTGCGTATAAGCATGTCCATTAAACTCTTGACAGTACATAGTACATTAAATTCATGATCGTACATAGCACATTTAAGTCAAATCAATTCCTATCACCATGCATATCACCTCCACTAGTCCACTCGCTTAACTACCATGCCGCGGGAAATCATCAACCCGCTTGACAGGTGTCCCTCTTCTCTCTCCGGGCCTATCAACCTTGGGGGTGACTACCGTGAAACTATACCTGAAAAGTATGAAAGTATGGAAAAATAAGCAAATAAATAATAGACATGCTTATATGCACTTTTCTATACCATATGACTGAAGGAATCCTAACAGAATCAGATGATTATTATTTAATTCAGTTAATTGCTCAGATTTGGTTAATATGATGTAGAAGGAAATATATTTAAAAATATGTAAAATAGAAAAAAAAAAAAGGATATGTTCCCTTTAAGAAATCAGAGCTTGAGTTCCAAATATAAGAATTGTTTTCCAGGAAGAAGCAGCTCTCAGTAAATGGGGGGACAGCTTTACCAAATTATTTGCCACCATTTTGATAAAAGCAGAAAGTGCACAGAGGCTCTGAGCTCTAGCCTCTAAGTTAGGAACAGCCCTGGGGGAGAAAAATTAAGAGCCTAGAGTAACCAGAAGGTGTTAAGGAGGCAATAAAACCTTTTCCTCTATATGGCAGCCAGGAACTGGCTGAAGGAAAAGGTGCCAGGGGCCATGAAAAGGTTCAATAATTTAAACCTGTGGCATTATTTCAGATCACAAAGTTTAGTTGGTATAACTGATAAAGCACTGAATAAAATGAAGAAAATATTCCTAATTTTTAGGGTCATAGGGGAAATGAAATAAATATGTACAAGGTCAGCAATGGTTGGTATTCAGTAAGCAGTGAATAAACAGTATTCCTTTTAGAAACAAACATCCATTGAGTTTTCATGTAGTTTTACACTTAACCATTTTGGCCTTAGTTTTGTACACTCATAAAAGGAATTGTACTAATGATTTCTAAAGTGCCTTTTAACTCTGAAATGCTATGAGTGTTTTGCCATAGGTGAGCAATTTAAAACATAAAACCTCTGCACACTAGACTTTTATAAAGTCAACTGCTTTTATTCATTTCTTTATTTTTTTTTATTTTCTTATTTATTTATTTATTTGAGACAGAGCCTCAAGCTATCACCCTAGATAGAGTGCTATGGCATCACAGCTCACAGCAACCTCCAATTCCTGGGCCCAAGCGAGTCTCCTGCCTCTGCCTCCCAAGTAACTGGGACTACAGGCGCCCGCCACAATGCCCGGCCATTTTTTGGTTGCAGCCGTCATTGTTGTTTGGCAGGCTTAGGCTGGATTCGAACCGCCAACTCAGGTGTACGTGGCTGGTGCCTTAGCCCGTTGAGCCACAGGCGCCGAGCCTATTCATTTATTCATTAAGCACTGGTTTTGTAGTAGAAACTATGCTAAAGGCTAGAAAATTTAAAACTAAATAATACGTATTTCCTAAATTCATTCTATTTTGACAGATGACACTGTAAACAAAGTATTAATGTATTATATAGTAGAGCAGTGGAAGAAAGAGTTAGTTCTCTTTGGAGGAATAAAGGATGGTCACAGACAAGGGAAGATTCTAGGCCTGGGCCAAGAAGAATGAGAAGAAACTTACCAAGCAGAAAACACTGTGCACCAGGTAGGAGAGTGTGTTGAACAGAGGCATAGAAGTACAAAAGTGCATGATGGTTTAGGAATGAGCATTGACCTTTTGTGTGTGGAGAAGAAAGTGGTTGAATGTGAGTCAGGTTCAGTTGGGAGAAGACTAGAGTTTAACCTTTATGAGCAAAAGGGAGCCATCATTATTTTTAAGTAAAGGAGTCACATGATGGGCCAGCATTTTACAAAATGTCAGCAGGGTAGAACATGAAATTAATGGGGAATGACTGAAGATGAAGAAAACTGAAAGACTTTTAATAATTTAGGTGGGAAGCAATGACTTCAACTAGGGCAGGAGCCACAGGAATATAAAAGAGGGAAGGGATTCCATAAATATTTTGGAAGTGTGGTGGGTTCTGTGAGCTCCATATCTGTAATATGGCACCAATGTATTTATATTAACCTTCTCATTGGAAATAATCACAAATGTGTTTCTGTGTGTCTAATTATGCATCAAAATGATGAACAAAGAGTAATGATTCATGATTCATGTCAAAGGAAAAAATGGAAAGGTAAGCAAAGCTATGTTGCTGAAGCTAGCTTCATTTTTTGAGACCTGATGGGTGTGAAGAACAGGACACAGAGCCCATCTAACGTGTAGCTAGGCAGTCTAATAAGTAAATTCTCAATGTATCTGGGACCTGAGAGTGTTCTAGCACATGTCTAAGGATGTCCGAGTGAACATCCTTTATGCAACCTTAGGGTACAGTGAGAATTGAATGTTATTTTGCATTGGGGACAAAACAATAAAGCTATCCCTGCGAGATTGCAACCACAAGCCTGTCTTGAATGAGGTTTTGCAGGCAAAATTCACATTTCTGCCCCCTGTGCCTGCCCAAGTTCACAATTTAACCTTAATTTCCAAGACTGATGGTATCCCTGTATAGCATGATAGAAGTAAACACAAATTTTTTATGGAGAAACCCATCCTAGGCCTAAAAATATTTTCCACATAGAATTTGTCAAAGGAAAAGAGAAGTTCATAGTCAATGTTAATTAAGTACACAAGAACATAAGGTACCATGAGCAAGGACAAGCAGAAACAATAGGCAGCAAAAACAGACAAATATATTTTTTTGAGACAGAGTCTCAAGCTGTCACCCTGGGTGGAGTGCACTGGTGTCGTGGCTTGGAGCAGCCTCAAACTCTTGGGCTTTGGTGATGCTCTTGCCTTAGCCTCCCAGGTGGCTGGGATTTCAGGCACCCACCACAATGCCCGGCTATTTTTTTTTGTTGCAGTTGTCATTGTTGTTTAGCTGGCCCAGGCTGAATTTGAACCCTCCAGCCTTGGAGTACATGACTGGCATTTGTTTTGGACAGTTTTTTAATTGAATGGATGTAATCCTTTCTAATTGATTCATTAACAATTCACAATCCATTAAAGTGAATAATAGAAAAGAAAAATAGCCCAGTATACATTAAGAAAGAATTGATACACACTAAATATAGAACATCTGAATTGTGGAATGTTGATCCACACAAAAAGTTCTTGTCATAGGGAAAAAAAACCCAGACATACATATATTTTTCAAATGACACATTTTAATGTAAATATAAATTTATCTGTTTAAAACAAATCATATGAAAGACAAACTGAAAAATGCCTGCAGAAACAGAAAACCATTTTTAAGAAGTTTTAGTGATTTTCAAAAGAACAATACAGAATTAGAGAAAATGATAATTGAAATTAAAAACTCAATAAATAGCTTAAACTGCAATTACAGTTAAAGATAGAATTATCGAAGTTAGATAGGGATCAGGGAAGGCCTTATTATGGACAAGCATTTGCAAAGACCTGAGGAAAGAATATTTCAGGCAGAGAGCCTAGAAGAGCAAAAACTTTGAGAAGGAGTATTAGAGGACATAAAAAAGCCCAGGGATCTGGAGCATAGTGAGTGAGTGGGAAAGTAGGAGAAGTTGAGGTCGAAAAGGAGGGGGGCCCCAGAACATATGTAATCTCATGCCAGATTGAGTTGGATATTTTATTTTTCTTTTATTTATTTATTTTTTTGAGCCAGAGTCTCACTTTGTTGCCCCCGGTAGAGTGGCATCATAGCTCATAGCAACCTCAGACTCCTGAATTTAAGCAATTTTCTTGTCTCAGCCTCCTGAGTAACTGGGATGACAGGTGCCTGCCACACAATGCTGGCTATTTTTTTTTTTTTTTTTTTTTTTTAGAGGCAGGGTCTCGCTCTTGCTCAAGCTGGCCTGGAACTCCTGAGCTTAGGCAATCCACCTGCCTCGGCCTCCTAGACTGCTAAGATTAAAGGCATGAGCCACCATGCTCTGGCTGGAGTTGGATATTTTAAAACTGTGATAGGGCCAAGTGCAATGGCTCATGCTTGTAATCCTAGCACTTTGGGAAGCTGAGGTGGGTGGATCACCAGAGCTCAGAAGCTTGAGACTAGTCTGAGCCAGAGTGAGATCCCATCTCTAGTAAACATAGAAAAACTAGCCAGTCATTGTGGGGCAAGTGCCTATAGTCCCAGCTACTGAGTAGGCTGAAGCAAGAGAATTGTGTGAACCCAAGAGTTTGGGATTACTGTGAGCTGTGTACCCAGGCTGACAGAGTAAGACTCTGTCTCCAAACAAACAAAAAAAAGGGTGATAGGAGGTCAATGAAGAAGAGATTTAAAGACAGTGTGATTTACATTTTAAGAACAGCCTAAGCATTTTAAGAACAGGTAAGCACCAGAAAGGTAAATTGCAAGATATTCACCAAGGCTATAGACATCAACTTGTCTAAACTCAGCGAAGGAAAAATATTTTAAAGCAAAACAAAAACATCTAATTACCTCTAAGACTTCTCAGCAGAAGCCTTACAAGCTATAAGAGATTGAGGTCCTATTTTCTTTTTTCTTCTTTTAATGTCTAATTAATGTGAGGATATATGCAATTAGATTCCATTATTTGCAATGACAAGGTAAAGTTATAGTTGTAGGTGTGTCCCTCACACAGGAAGTCTGCCATGTACCCACAAATTGTTCCTACTGGGAAGGAACCTGGTGACCCCCCACCCCCTCCTCTGGAATGTCATTGAGTTTTTCTCATGTGAACACATTGTTGTTAATCTACAATTTCAAATTAGTATTGAGAATTTGTGGTGCTTGTTTTTCTATTCTTGTGATACTTACCAGAGTGTTCTCCAAATCTATCCAAGTTGTTACAAAGGATACAAAATCTCCATCTTTTGGTTTGGCGCCTGTGGCTCAACAGGCTAAGGTGCTAGCCATGTACACCTGAGTTGGCGGGTTCGAATCCAGCCTGGACTTGGATTCAATGACCATTGATTCAACAATGACGGCTGCAACCAAAAAATGGCCGGACGTTGTGGCGGGTGCCTGTAGTCCCAGTTACTTGGGAGGCGGAGGCAGGAAACTCGCTTGAGCCAGGAATTGGAGGTTGCTGTGAGCTGTGATGTCACAGCACTCTATCCAGGGTGACAGCTTGAGGCTCTGCCTCAAAAAAAAATTTTTTTTTCTCCATCTTTTTTAATGGCTGAATAGTATTCCAGGGTATACATATACCACAGTTTAATTATCCATTAATGTGTTGAAGGACACTTGGGTTGTTTCTATATCTTAGCAAATGTAAATTGTGCTGCTATAAACATTTGAGTGCATATATCCTTATGGCAAAATGACTTTTTTTCTTTTGGGTAGACCCTAGTAATAGGATTTGGGGATCAAATAGAAAGTCTACTTTTAGTTCTCTGAGGATTCTCCATACTTCTTTCCACAAAGGCTATACTGGTTTGCAGTCCCACCAACAGTCCAGAATGTTCCCTTCTCTCTGCACCCACACCAGCATCTGCTGTTTTGGGACCATGAAATGTGGGCCATTCTCACTGGGGTTAAGTGATATCTCAAAGAGGATTTGATCTGCATTTCTCTAATAGAGATGATGAACATGTTTTGATGAGTTTATTGGCCACTCATCTGTCCTCATGAGAAAAAAATGTGTTCACGTCTTTTGCCCAGGTCTTAATGAAATGGTTTGCTCTTTTTTTGATGTTGTCAATTAGTTTAAGTTCTTTATAAATTCTGGTTATTGGATCTTTGTTGGATTTATAGCATGCAAATGTCTTTTCTCGTGCCGAAGTTTGTCTCCTCACTTTCTTGATTGTGTCCTTAGCTGTGCAGAAACTTTTTAACTTGATTGGGTCCTATTTTTTCAATGTTCTCAAAGAAAAGAAGTTTTAGCCAAAAATGTATCCTGGTAAACTATGCTTCCTAAGTGAAAGAGAAATATTCTTTCTGAGGTAAGCAAATGTTAAGGGAATTTGTTACTCATAAAATAAGTCTATAAGAAATGCTTGAGAATGTTCTGAACATGGAAATGAAAGGTGGATAGCACAAGACTTGAAACATATGAAACCATCAAAACCACATGCCTTATAAAACAAATAGGCAACTGAAAATACCAAGCAATTAGTTAACAACATCATGTCAGAGATAAACTCTCATGTATCATATTAGCTTTGAACCTAAATAGAATAAATGCCTCAAATAAAAGATACAGATTAGCAGAATAGATTAAAAAAAAAAAAACTAAACATGCTGCCTACAAGAAACTCACTTAACAGATAAGGATTCTTACAAACGCAGATAAGGGGTGGAATAAGACATTCTATGAAAACAGAAACCAAAAGTGAGTTGCAGTAGCTACCCTGACATCGGATAAAATAGACTTTAAATCAACAATAGTCAAAAGAGACAAAGTTATTATATGATGATAAAAAGATTAATTCAACAAGAAGATGTAATAATCCTAAATATATATGCACCTGACCTCAGAGCACCCTGATTCATAAAACAAATACTAGTAGACCCAAGAAAAGAGATAGACAGCAATAGAAGAGCTAATAAGAAATGAGATGTTGTAGGACATGAATTCCCAGTAATTTCGAACCCAAGACAGGAGATCTTGGCAGTCTAGACAACTTCTATAAGAGAATGTCACCCATAAATAGGAAAAATCAGACTCTAAGGACAGAACGTTTATCCTAGGGAAGATGACATAAGCCAAGATGGGTCTGTAGTATGAGAAGTGGGCTGGAATGCGACTAATACATAGGGTATTGGAAGTCACCTAAGAAGACGGTCTATGAGAGAACCTAAGTTACATGATCTAAGGCATTCGAAGAAAAAGGAAAGAAACCTCCAAGGAGGAAACTCAGACGTGGAAATAAATGAGAGTAAAATAATCAAAGAGGTTAACATTTTTTTTTTTTTGTAATTTCATCTGTAAAAAGAGTAAAAAAGAAGTGTAGAGTCAAGAGTCCAACTAGCACACTTAGGATGATGTGGGAATAGATGTAGGGCACCGGCCGCCCTGCAGGTAAATACGGGGTAAGGGAAATTCCTTAGTATTCAGCTTTGCAGAGGGGAAGGTAGGAGAAGGGCAGATTTTGGCAAGGTGGCTCAAGTGCCTAGTGTTTGCTTCACATCTGGCTTGAGTTTGAGAACTGAGGATGAGAAATGGGCAGATCATTTGTAGAGCTAAGGGAACGAGAGAAAGCCCGGGTCGAAGAGCCCTGCTTCCACGACTCAGATTTCTTGCATAAATACCTTCATGCTTCTCAGCATCGCATTCCACAAATCTTCCAATTTGCTTCTCATTTCCATCTTGTGTATGTTTTAGATATGTTCTAGATGAGGACTATGTGCTGAGACTTTTTGATTGTTGCTAAGATATATTTCCCTTATAAAACTCATTCTTAGACAAGGTATCAGCTAGTCATTTGTTAGGAATATCTTCAACAGACTGTAACAGATGACTCAGCTGTGCCTTAAGCAATAAAGATATTTGATTATTTCACGCAATAAGGCAGTTCCAGGTTTCATGAAAAAAAACAAAAACCCAGCAATATTTCTAATGACCCTGATTCTTTCTCCCTTTCTGTGCTACCATCTTTTAAACTCCTTACAGCTTGGTTGTAATTTTGTGGTGACAGTTCAGCTGCTATTGCTTCTCACTTCTGGCTCAGAGCAGGAAAGAAAGAGGGGCTCAATCTTTTCACCTTGGAAGAACACTTGTATTTCAGCAGCAATTGGTTATTTTTAACGAGTCCGTAGCAGGAATTGGGTTCATACGTGTTAGCTACGTCCGGGTTATATGCCTGTCCCAGACCAATCAGTAGGCATTTTTATGACTGATCTAGGCCACTGTACGTCAAAGTTCACATTAAAGTTCCCTTGGGAACTGATGGCTGCGACTGGCTTCCAGAGATTCTGAATGAAGTGGTCCTGGGTGTGACTCAGGCGTCAGACATGTTTGTTTGCATAAGTTTCCCAGGTGATTCCAACGTGCAGCCAAGGTTGACAATTACTACCTGAAAGACCAATTATGATCCCCTAGGGCTGGAGGAAGGGCCTTACTTTACAAGCTCAAGAGATCTCAGTTGCCAATTGAATGAAATTGAGGTAGAAAATGGCTTCTGGTGGCCTCAGATTCACATTTTTTCAACTTAGTCAATCTGGTGGAAAAAAGCTTAATTTTCTCAATATTTCCAGTAAAAGTCCAGATTTCAATCCCATGGGTCTCTCTTTGGGTATGTGCCATCTTCGAACCAATAATTATGGCCAAAAGGGTAAAAAAGACGAATGGGCCAATCCTGGGTCATGTGCCAGCAAAGGAAATTAGCCCCAATAGAGCCAAGAAGACTGTGAGTGGGAAGGGGAAAGGGTTATTCTCCAAAGGAAAACATAGGTGCTGTTACTAGAGAAAAAAAAGAGAGAGAGAGAAAGCCCAGGGGCTCACCAGTACTTGGTATATATTTATTAAATGAGTAAGTGGAAAAATGAAATTTATTCCTCATCTTTTCCATTCCTAACCAAGCAGGGAAATACCATATTTTGCCCCATACAACGTGCAGTTTTTTGCCCATATTTTCAAGGGAAAAATAAGGATGCATATTATACATGGGTAGTACTAATTCTTTATATAAATGATTCTTTATATAAATGTTTTCAATTCCTCTATTCATGCTTACCCATTCAAAGCATTGCTCTAGAAAGCAATATCACTATCCATATGTAAAAAATACCCTAGAAAAGTAAGTACCTAAATATAAACAAATAAAAATTTGAATTAAAAAATTAAAATGAGGCTCAGCGCCCATTGCTCAGTGGTTAGGGCGCTGGCCACAAACACTGGGGCTGGTGGGTTCGAAGCTGGCCTGGGCCTGCTAAACAACAATGACAGCAACAACAAAAATAGCTGGTGCCTGTAATCCCAGCTGCTTGAAAGGCTGAGGCAAGAGAATTGCTTAAGCCTAAGAGTTTGAGGTTACAGTGAGCTGTGATGCCACAGCACTCTACCCAGGGCGACATAGTAAGACTCTGTCTCAAAACAAAAAAAAAAGAAAGAAAAAAATTGTTTCCCTGAAAGTTTGGGCCCAAAACATGCATGCAGTAAAACAATGTAACTAGCACACTTTACTCTCATTTAGTCTGAGGTCCATTCTTCAAAAATCCCAGGACAACTTTCTTTGAAATACAATTTAGTTTTTCTTCATATATTTAGGATGACTATTTGTATTTTTAAGCAGCGAACTAACTTCCAAACAGGTAACAATGACAGTTGTATGAAGAAAACATGTATATTTGGTAGGAAATAAAATTGAATCTTTTGTCTGTTTCGCCCCTCCGATTGTGACAGTGTCAATTGGGTGTCTATACTTGCAAATATTTAATATCAGTACCACACTATCAGGTGATCTCATTTCAGTAAGCAAAAGTACTTTTACTTGAAAATAAATTATCTCCACAATTAAATCAAAGTTTGACTTTATTACAGTTTTTAAGAAACGAGGTAAGTCCTGCTGTGACTCAATGGTTTGTGGTCCCTTGAGCTCTATTGTAGCACTGAGATTACAACCTCAGCAGGTGCTGTGGGAATGTCCGAGGACAACATGATGAATATGATGGAAATAAACGTTAAGCTTCCCTGAGCATTTCACTCAGTCTAGATGCCGACTCGGTGACCTCCACGTGTAGATTCACCATTGGCTCCATGATAATTTCTCTGCCTGCTGAGTTCTTCAGGAGTTTTCCAAAAGGTATAAAATAATTGTTTTCATAGCAGCAGCTGACAGGATGGGGCAGTGGGGGGCTTCTTACAAAACTCAAGGGAAGGAGAATGGTGGAAAACATTTGGCCTTCTCACCACCACTTGTGACTCCAGCCCAAGCCAGGCAGGGGAGGGAGGTATGTTGAAGAGACTTGGGTTCTTGTTTGGTTGGTTGTTGAGTTGGTTAGTTGATTTCCCTGTCTTTGTTGTAACAGATGAAACATACTCTTGCCAGTTTGCATTGGTCTGTTGATTCAGAGCAAACTGCAAGAGAATCTAGGGTTTTGTTGTCTTGTTTCATTCTGGGTGCCCTTGAAAGAGAAGAAATCTCTAGGGTCAAATTTTGGTACTTTCTAGAAATATTTGTGGAAGCCATGGAGGAGGAAAAGCAGACAGGCATATGGGTGTAGTAGGTTGAACTACAGAACACGGAGATTGTATTGGAAGGTCTTCAATCCCTGGCATTCTGAAATATAATTGGTTAATTTTAGCCATAATCACATTCTAGATTATGTGATTTTTACACATAATCTGCTGATTTTGTGTGTGAATGAGAAAATGTCAGTCTCCTACCTATTTTTACTTACTGGAAATTTAAGACAGATGAAAGTGCACAAGGAAGAATATAGAGGGTGCCAAAAGGAAAGCACATTTTAAGAAAGGAAAACATATTAAAATTGTAGTGCTCTTGTAATTGCCGAAGTCAAACGTGACTCGAGTGTTACAAAGTTAATACAGATTTTTCCTTTCTTAAAATGTGTGTTCATTTTTTTTTTGGCACCCTCTGTATATTGTTTCACGCATCTTCCTTCCTTCCTTATTTTTCTTCCTTTAACTTAATCACTCTTTTGTTTTAATGTATTAATTATAAAGAATTCAAGCAATACAAAAAAAAAAAAAAAGAAAGAAAGAACTCCCAAATTCTACAATTAGACATAACCATCATGAACAATTAGATGAATAATGGTTAAAATATTTCCCATGCGTGTGTACAGTGATAACTAGCTATGTAAAACTCCCATATAAAACAGGAATAGTAGGCTCGGCACCTATAGCTCAAAGGGGAGGGTGCTGGCCACATACACTGGAGCTGGTGGGTTCAAACCCAGCTAGGCCTGCCAAACAACAATGACAACTACAACAAGAAAATAGCCGGGTGTTGTGGCAGGCACCCATAGTCCCAGCTACTTGTGAGGCTGAGGCTACAGAATCATTTAAGTCCAAGAGTTTGAGGTTGCTGTGAGCTGTGACACCACAGCACTCTACCCAGGGTGACAAAGTGAGACTGTCTCAAAAAACAAAAACAAAAACAAAAAAACCAGGAATAGTACCATAGATTCTGCTTGTCATGTAAAAACATTAAATTTAATTTTACTTGAAGGCTAAGACAAGCTGAAATGGCAGAGAGCAAATTGTTGAATATGCATGCACACATCCACACGCACACACAAGGCCTGACAATTAAATTCGTGAACTCGTCCTTAAAAAGTGCTACATACTTTAAAGTACTCCTTCCGGCCATCTGGTGACTGTAGCATATTTAGCAGGGAGGCGTGGAGCACTTTTTCTAGGATGAGTTCGGGAACTTAATTGTCAGACCTCATATGTGCATATTGACACACAGGTGTACATACATACACATTTATGGCATATACATATACTCTATCAGGAGACATAAAAAGTTACTCTAAGACTAAAAAGTAATTTAAAAATGACTTTTAAAAAGTGTCATTGCCGGCCGGGTGTGGTGGCTCACGCCTGTAGTCCCAGTGCTCTGGGAGGCTGAGGCTGGTGGATTTCCAGTGCTCACAGTTCGAGACCAGCATGAGCATGAGTGAGCCAGAGTAAAAGACCCCGTCTCTACCACCAGGAAAGAACACCGCCGGGCGTGTGGTGGGCGCCTGTAATCCCAACTACTTGGGAGGCAACTGGCACGAGGAATCACTACAAGCAAGGATAATGTAAGCAAACAAACAAACAAACAAACAAAAAAAAAACAAAAGAAGGAAACTAAGAAGAGTGCAAGCCAACTGAAATTGAAAGCAAAATAAAACACACACACACAAAGAAAAATTTTTTAAAAAGTGTCATTGCTTTGAGATTAAAAAAAAAATTCTTCTTAAATAGTAGAAAACGGTCCTTTGTTACCAAAAAATGGGACACAAACACCCTAACCTTACCTCTTTTTCCCTTATTTGCATCCTGATTTTATTTATTTATGTTGTTTTTCTTATACTGCCCAGATTTATAACCTTAACATTCTTTTCTGTGGAACACATTCCCTTTCTTATTTTTATTTTTAAATGCACTTACTTTGGGCATCCGCTCTGCTATTCTACATCCTGTATTTTGATTAGACTCTTAAAGGCTGGATTTAAGTAATTTTTTTCCAGAAGGGCCAGTAGGGCTGTATACCTAAGTTTCTTTCTTTATCTTTGGGAATTACGCCCATCACATTTATATTTGAACAGTGAGGCTGGCTGTAATAATTGTGGGCCATGCTTTTCTTTTCCTTAGAACTTGGTAAACATTGCTTCATTGTCTTCTAGCTTTGAATGTTGCTGTCAATTATAGTAAGAGTCCAGACTGATTTTTTTCTCTGAGTATAATATTTGTATTATTATTATTAGTTCTGTAACCTGAAGCTCAATAACTTTACTGAATTGTGTTGGTCTTAAGGTTTCTGTATTAAAGTTTACTGAAATATAGTCTGTATCCTGCAATTGTAATTTTGTCATTTTAGGGAAATTTTCTTGTACGATATTTGAATGTATCTTCTATTCTTTTTTTGCAGGGTCTTAGCTTTAGAATGTCAATTACCCTTACTTTGGTGTTGACCTTATTTGTTTTTCTGACTTATTAACTTTGGTTCACTTTACCTGTTATATTCCCTTTCATCTCCCCTTGTTGTATCATTGCATCTTTAAGCTCTTTTTATTATTGGTTTTGATGTTCTTATTTAGGTGAACAATGCAAGGCACTTAAGTGGAACCTTCTGCCTTTTGAATTTAATTTTTTTCTGACTTCAGTTTTTTTTGTCCTGTGAATGGGTTGTCCTCACACTTTTGTTTCATCTTGTTGACAGGTTGACATTGCTTCTTGTCAATTGATATGTGTACACTGCAGAATTGCTGGGCTGTTGCTTTTTGTATTTTTCATGGCTGGGTAACTCCCTCGCTCTTTCTATTTCTCCAATGTGTGAGTGATTTCTCAACTTTTCCTTCTACCATATATGAAGTATTGTTGCTGTTTTCACCTTCCACCTACAGCTCTGGATTCTATAAGTTGTTATCCTTTTTATACGCACCTTATGGTCATGGTAGGGAAAGGGAGGAGTGAGCAGGCTGTGTTAGATCACCTGGGGCTCTGCGCTTTTTCCCTGAGATTTTATTACATATTCTGTACAAGAGTTCACTCCAACTAATTAGGGCTTAATACCATTCACACTGGGGAGTGAGTGCTCTTGGGCTTTGGACTATTTTTTATTTCACCCATTTCTCTCCTTTAGTTCTTACCACCATCCCTTAGTCAGAAAAGGAATAGGGCTATAAAACCAGCTCAATTTCCTTTCCTCCATATTTGGAGGTTTTAGCGAGAATTCTTAGATTTTTGTGAACCTACCAGCATGGAAAGCTGAGGACTGGATTCTGAGCCAAGATATGTCTCTCGCAGTGCCTCCTTCCAGAATCAGCTTTTTCTTATTGCAATAGATCATGCCTCCTTCCTTATTTTGCTGTTTAATGGGTCTTTCTTTTTGTTGGTTTTTACATTTTAAAAAGCTATAATAGGCAGGCACAGTAGAGCAGTTAAAGGCATGAATTCGGAGCCACCAAGCTGGCTTCAAGTCTCTGCCTCTTGCTTCATACAAAATGGGAGGAAGATATTTTAGCTCTTAGGATGCTCTGTCCCAGTCTGTCAAGTCCCTTCCTGATGAGGTTGTTCTTAAGATCAAATCAATTAATACAGGTGATGCTTTTAACCTCTGGTGTAGTAAGCACTTAATGATGTCAGATAATCTTTTTATTTTTAGTAAGGTTATCTTTGTTAAGTATTAAGCAGTAGAAAATTCTTTTCAACCCACCTCCTTAAACCAGATGTCTCTGATTCTCTCTTTTTTCCAATTAATATGAGGGTATTTTTTTTTTTTTTTTTTAAGACAGAGTCTTAAGCTGTTGCCCTGGGTAGAGTGCTGTGGTGTCATAGCTCACGGCAACCTCAGACTCCTGGGCTTAAGCGATTCTCTTGCCTCAGCCTCCCAAGGAGCTGGGACTACAGGCACCCACCACAACCCCCAGGTATTTTTTTGGTGCAGTTGTCATTGTCCTTTAGCAGGCCTGGGCAGGATTTAAACCCACCCGCCTGGGTGTATGTGGCTGGTGCCCTACCCATTGAGCTACGGGCGCTGCCTTAAATCCTTTTAAATAACTAAAATAAAATCCCTTGTGTCCAAAATTTGTTTTATTTGCTATACAAATATCAATCATTTTTATCATTAAGTTGAGATTGGGGTAGTATTTGTGTCAACATCAGAAGAAGAAACAATTGGTGATTCTTATTTGAAAGTAGTCAGAAAGAAGAAAGAATTGATGATTTTTATTTGACTGTAAGTTCTGGATTTATTAATAATACAAAAAAAGCTACCAGAGGTTAATTGGATCTAATGTTTTACTGATAAGTATTTTATATGTAGAATAGGAGAGGTAGCGTTTTCCTTTAATTCTTCATAAATTATTTCACAGAATATGTTCTTTCAGAAGCTTTAAAAGGAAATTATAGGAAGAATAATTTTAGCTCATATAAAAATATATTTCAAATTCTCTTAAACATGAAATGGGGCATTTTGGCAAATAGTAAGTTTTCAATTCACTGCAGGGGTGAAACTTAAGGGGAATGCTTACTTCTAGGAATAGTATAGAAGGAACTTTTACATCAGGCTGTTGGCAGTCCACTTCTCTAATTATTAAACATGCTCCTCTATCCCAGTTTTCTAGACAAAAGTAAATACATGCTTATTATAGAGAATTTAGAAAATATAGACAAGCAGGGGGAACAAAACATTTAACTCTGTCACCCATAGGAAATTTCTGCTAAGATTTTATTTTAGACTGAGTCTTCAAGTCTTTTTTATAGACATACACATTTTAGACTTTTTTTTTTTTTTTTACAGAATAGAATTATGTTAGCCTCAGCTAACACCCTACTGAACAGGGAAAAATTGAAAGCCTTTCCCCTGAATAACTGTGACAAGACAAATATGCCCCCCTTCACCGCTTTCATTCAGCATACTACTGGAAGTTCTGACACAGCAATTTGGGAACAACTAGAAATAAAAGGCATCCAAATCAGAAAAGAAGTCAAATTCGCCTTGTTCACAGATGATGTGATTTTATACTTTAAAAAAAAACTCCTAAAGACTCCACCGAAAACCTGCCAGAACTGTTGAATGAATTTAGTAAAGTTGCAAGATACAAAATCAATATCAAAAAAATCAGTAGCATTTAGGTATATTAACAGCTAATAATCTGAAAAAGAAATAAAAAATCAATTCTATTTATAATACTATATAAAGAACACTCAATACCTAGGAATCGATTTAACAAAAAAAGGTGAAAGATCTGTACAAGAAAAACTATAAAATACTGAGAAAAGAAATTGAAGAAGATACACACAAAAACATGGAAAGATATTTCATGTTCATGGATTGGATAATTGATATTAAAATGGTAATTCTACCCAAAGCCTTTGATAGATTCAATGCAATTCCTGTCAAAATACCCATGGCATTCTTTTTTTTTTCTTTTTCTACAGCATCTGGTATTCCTAGACAGTCTCTTATCCAAATACTAAGCAGGCCCAACCCTGCTTAGTTTCCAAGATCAGATGAGATCAGGTGATTCAGGGTGGTATGGCCATAGACCCCATGGCCTTCTTTATGGGATAGAAAAGACAATTCTAAAATTTACTGAAACTACAAATGACCCTGAATAACTAAATAAATCCTAAGAAAAGAACAAAGTTGAAGGCATCACATGACCTGACTTTAAAATATATGACAAAGCAATAGGAACTAAATCAGCAAGGTACTGGCATAAACACAGACACACAGGCAAATGGAACAGAATAGAAAACTCAGATATAAATTCATCCATCTATGGCCAACAGAAAGGCTTCAAGAATATATGATGAGGAAAGAACTTTCTTTTCATTGACTATTGCTGGGAAAACTGGATAACCAGATGCAAAAGAATTAAACTAGATCCCTATTTCTCATCATATACAAAAATCAAAGCAAAATGAATCAAAACTTTAAATATAAGACCTGAAATTATGAAACTACTAGAAGAAAACATTGAGTAAACAGTCTAGGATATTGATCTTGTCAAAAATTTTATGTATAAGACCGCAAAAATACAAGCAACTGAAGCAAAAATAGACAAACGGATTTATGTGAAGCTAAAATGCTTCCACACAGCAAGCAATCAACAAATTGAATAATCAAGTCACAGAACAAGAGAAACTATTGTCAAACCATCTATCTGACCATGGATTAGTAATCAGAATATATAAGGAACTGAAACAACTCAAAAGCAAAAAAAGAAGAAAAAACTGATTACAAAATGGACAAAAGGTCTGAATAGCTATTTCTTGAAAGAGGACATACAAATAATCAACAGATACATTAAAAACTGCTCAACACCACTAATCAGAAAAATGCAAATCAAAATCATAATTAGATACCATTTCAAGTCAGTTAAAATGACTTTATAAAAAAGAAGGAAAAGTGGATGCTGGTGCAGAGTGGAGTAGGGGAATCTTTGTACGCTCTTGGTGGGAAGGTAAGTTAGTGAATTAGTGTAGCTACTATGGTACTATGCTGGTGGCTCCTTGAGAAACTAAAAATGGAACTATTATACAATCTAGCAATTCCACTACTGGGTATATGTACAAAAGAAAAGAAATCAAAATATCAAAGAGATACTTGCAATCTCATGTTTGTAGGACTAATAGCCAAAATATGAAATCAACCTAAGCATCCATCAATGGGTGAATGGATAAAGAATATATGGTATATATAAATAATGGATATTACTCTTCTATGAAAAAGAATTATGCCTTGTTGTTATAATAACATGGATGCAACTGGAGGTCATGATGTTAAGTGGAATAGAGCAGGCAATTAAAGACTTGTATTGCATTTTCTCATTCATATGTCGAAGCTAAAACAAGTGGGTCTCATGAAGGTACAGAGTAGACTGGTGGTTACCAGAGGTTGTGAAAGGGAGGGAGAAAGGGGAGATGGAGAGAAATTGATTAAAGGGTACAAACGGGCAGTTTGATAGAGGAAATAAGTTCTAGTGTTTGATAGGTCAGTAGGGTAACTACGCAGCACAGTTTCCAATAATCTATTGGATATTTCAAAATAGCTAGAAGAGAATAACTTGAATGTTTTAGCATCAAGGAAAGAGAAAATATTTAATGTGATGGATATCACTGATTTCATTTTTGCAAATTAATATGAATGTATTAAATACATGTACCCCCAAATATGTCCATCTATTATATATTAATTTAAAAAGATAAAAAAGAAAGCCAGAAAAAAAGATCGTGCCTAATGGTTTAGAAATTATTTTTTTCACTTAATAATGTTAAGTGAAATAAATCTTATTTAGAATATCATTGTTCACGTCTACCTCTTATTCCATCTTACAGATTTGTGATAATATCTATTGTCATGTGATAATATTCTATTGAATCACTTTATGATGTTGAATGTTTAGTTTTTCTTTTTGCTATTTTAGACAGAAGTGCAATGAGTATCCATGAAATCAAACCCTTGTGTATCTCTGTATTATCTATTTCTCCATTAACAGATTGCCCCACACATAATGGCTCAACACAACAATGAACATTTATTATCCTCATAATTTCTGTGGGTCAGAAATTACAGCCATGCATATCTGGGTAGTTCTGGCTTGGGTCTGTTGTGAGGTTGTAGTCTAGATGTCAACTGGGTCTGTACCATCTGAAGCCTTGTCAGGGGCTAAGTGCTTGATTCTCAGACTGGAAGGTTAGTTTTGTTGGTTTTTGGCAGGAGCAGTTCCTCCCCATGGGGCTTCTCCAAAGGCTGCTTGAATTTTCTTACAAGGTGACAGCTGAGTTCTTCCTAGAGCAAGCGATCTGAGAGAAAGAAAGCCAGATAAAAGCAGTTCTTAGAATTTAGCCTTAGAATTCATATAGCAGCATTTTTCCCATGTCGCATCTGTTAGAAGTGAGTCCTTGATAAGTCTGTCAGGTCCATATTTAAAAGGAGGGGAGGGCGGCGCCTGTGGCTCAAAGGAATGGGGCACCGGCCCCATGTGCCGGAGGTGGTGGGTTCAGGCCCAGCCCCGGCCAAAACCTGCAAAAAAAAGGGTGAATTAGGCTCCATCTTTTGAAGGGAGAAGTGTGAGACATTTTATGGGTACATTTTAAAACTAACACAGTTGATTTTTAAAAATTTTTTTATTACAAATGAGGGTATAGATGAGGTATGAGGATATAGATGTCTAGGTTACATTGTTTTCATTTCTAAGGTAAAATTCAAGTTGCAGTCGAGCCTTTCACCCAGGGGAGTGCTGAACACCCTCACCTTGTGCACGTTAGGTGGGGACCCACCAATCACCTTCCCTCCTCCCCACTCTGGCCGTCGTCTCCCACCTCCCCCTCCTGTCTCCCTCTTCTCTGCCTCATCTTGCTAGACTATATTTGTGTTTTTTCTTTCTCGTGGGTATGTAGTTCTTTATATATTTGTTTCATATCAGTATTGAGTACATTGGTTATTTTTTTTTCCCATTCTTGAGATACTGTACTAAGAATGTGTGTCAATTTCATCCAGGTAAACACAAAAGATGGAAAGTCTTCATCTTTTCTTATGGCTGAATAGTACCGTGGTGTACATATACCACAGATTATTAATCCCTTCATAGGTAGATGGGTTGTTTCCACATCTTGGTACTTTGTGAATTGAGCTGCAATAAATGTGCAAATGTCCCTGTGGTAAAATGATTTTTGTTTGTCTAGGTAAACACCTAGTAATGGGATTGTGGGATTGAATGAAAGTTTGACTTTTAGTTCTTTGAGAATTCTCCATACTTCCTTCCATAAAGGTTGTATTGTTTGCAATCCCACCAGCAGCAACACAGCTAATCTTAAAATAAATTCCTAAGAACGGTTCTTGAAGTCTCAGATATGAAGGCTTCTTAAATAGTACTTATTTCTGAATTCCCTTCTGACAATTTGTATTAATTTATATTCCTATAGAAATCTAATTTCTATTTCCCAGGCCCCTAGGACACACTGAGCATTCTCTTTCAAGTAGGCCCTCTGCTCACCCAAAGGTGCCTTCTTGAGAAATGGGTAATAGAGCCCCTTGTTCTGGGCAGACACAGGCCCCCACCAGGGTACACCACTTGGCAGAGGACTGCCAGCTTGATTCTAGCTGCCCCAACCCACAGCTTTTTGGGCTGGGTACCTGGTGCAGGCCACTAACGACATTCGTGTTATTTTCCTGAATAATACTAACGTACAAATTTGTCTTTTTCTACTCATTAAAGCAATTTTGAGTTTTCTTCACACTCTAATCATTAAAGAATGGCCCTGACAAATTTGTGGTTTAAATCTGTTACTGTAAAAAATAAATGAGAAAGATTTATGTCCTTAACAAAATGTGCTATGTATATCTCATTGAGCTGAGCCGGGCTGTCCATCCCTGCTTGTCTAGCCACCTCCTAGTACATAAGGATAGCGCTGTGTCACTGTGTTATGACAAAACTGTCTGTACAAGGGATTTTTCAGTTTGTTATGATACAGGCAAGATTGTAGAATGCCAGCCGGGAAAGTTAAGTGTGTCCTTATAAACATCAATTGCTCTTGACCATATTCACAGCTTCTGCTTTTTTTCCCCCACTTTCATTTCCTGTAAGGGGAGATGTGATAAACCACAAAACTGGCAATGACTCCTCCACCTGCTAAAACTTGCCATTTGGATCCTGGCACTTATGTTTCATAAAATATACAAGCATATTTATGCCAGTTTACATAAGAACGAACACAAGAGCCTATTCATGTGTTTTCTATTAGGAAAAATATTCAAATTATAATTTTGATGATGCTTAAGCCAGGCTATAATTGACATCCGTTGTAAAATAATTCTCTCTGTTTTTGTACACGAGGCATCAATTGTTTGGTATTTCTTGATATTTTCAATTATAGCTCATTTTGTGTTCTTTCAAAGTTGAAAAGTTTTGTAATTGGTAAAGAAAGACTTTATAATTCAAGTTGTGGGAACCTTGAATAACGTATATGGTAATGATACTGTAAAAACATTTTCACTATTTTAACTTATCTGACCACAGTACTTGTTTTTTGTATTAAATTGACCATTCAGTTTAATCATAAACAGTGAAACTGTTTATGTAATTAGCATAACTGAAGTCAAAAACATACTTGCTGTTTTCCATCTTCAATATTGGTTATGAAATCACCATATTCAGTTCTTCGTTAAATCTATGGTTGGTAATAGGTGTTAAGAAACAACGACAGCTCAGGTTTACTTCCACCGAGCTCATGGGAAATATAATTGAAACATTACTTCAGATGTAATTGCTTTTCCATCATAAAATTTAAAACTGAAAGATCACTTTTCCAGGTGTCAAATAAGCATTGAGTTATTTAAAAAAAAGGCAGGGGGCAGAGTCACTGACATTTATCAAAATATATTCTTTATATGAAATAATTAAAAATGTGTTCCACTATCCCAAAAGCATACAACTTATTTCATTAAAAAAAATGATAACCTCAAAATACATGAATCAAGTAACTTTCCATAGAACAAATTCTAATACATCTAAAATAGAAAGCTATGGCTTGAAATTCTATCCAAAATAGTCCTATTGGATTATTACATCGAAACTATTTTAATTCTAATGAAAATCTCAATTCTTAATATCATTTTTATTATAGTGTAAGAAATGTTTTTGTCTCTAAATTATCACTGTCCTTTCTTCGTTGTCAACCTGGACTTTACATCAGTACAGAGAATGGTGTGAGAAAAAGCTCTAAAGTGGGCCAAGCGTTGTGCTTAAATCAATTCCTGTTTAAGTGCTTTCTCATTTATCACCTCTGAAAAGACATTTCACAAAGGCCCTCTGATGTAGCTTTGTCAGTGTACCAGGTAAACTGTTGCTTACACCTAGATTAGTCCAGAGACTGGGTCTGAAGAGGAAGGAGACGTCTTCAAACCTTAATAGAAGGGAGGAAATGAATTTATTTTGTCAAGTAGGGAGCTCCTTTGCCTAAAATAAAAATCTGACATTTGGAGCTTAACAGTTTCATGTCCAGGGTGAGAATTAGAGTGTGAAGCACAACTCAGGGTATTAAAATATTTAAAGGCTGAAAAAGTAGATGGGTGGATCACTGGAAATATCCTTTCCAATGAAATAGTATAAAAGGTTTTATGTGTACTGTGAACCTGGAATATTTGGATCTTATGGGGAAAAGTTGACTGCTGGGCAGAGTTTTCTGATTTTTTTCTCTTTGTTTTAATGTTGTGTTGCTTTGTAGGGCTGAAACTAGACTTCCAAGGGAAGTAGAGATTTTACATATGTGGAGAGTAGTTTATTTCTTTGAGGCATTTTCAGAGCTTAGTTAAAGTCACGTAAGTGATCAAAGTGTGAGGGTAAGAAGAGATTTAAGATGCCACCTGTATCAGATGACCTTAATACTTACTAAAGTTGTTTTGGGCAAAAAATGCGTCTGAGTGAGTCTCTCTGTTCTCAACATCCCCTTTTTGGCAGTGACATTCTGAGTGGACCAAAGTCCAGGCAGGCAATAGATTGGAACGCCAAAGGGAAGATTATGCCTCCACCAGAACTGGCCACACCACCCATTTTATTGGAACTTTTTCTTTTTTAATACCACTCGGAATTTGGAAGGAAAGTAAGAAAATCTTTTCTGTTATATCACTTACGCTGGAGGGAGAGTCAGGAAAAAAAGCGCACCCATGGGGATTTTAGTATTTATTTCTGTTTCAACGAGAATATGAGTAAAGCAAGGAAAGCGTTAGAGAGAGAGCGTGTGTGTCCCCCCCAGATGTGGCTGCCGTTCAAAACGGGGGGTGGGGGACAGAAGAGGTGCTACATAGGGGAAATCCATGATTACCCGCAAAACTGCCAGGGTGAAATGCATTGACTTTCACCTTTTATCTTTTTCTTAAAAAAAAAAAATTTTTTTTTTAATACATAGCACGATACTCTGGCACATTGGGTGCTCAGCAAATGTTTTTGAATAAGTTACAGCCCAGGTTCCTCTAGGTCCCCAGCGGTCACCCGCACAGCAGTAGCTCATTCCTTCTCCTACCCGCAGGACCCTCGTGAGCCTTCATCGTTTCTGGGAGTTGGAAGCAATAGCTGCTTTATGTGTGCTGAAGCAGATCCTGCCTAGTCTCGACTCCAGCCTCCTTTCTGATTTCTCCTGAGTAGAAGCAGCTCGAGCAGGCCCAGCATGGTGTTGCTAGTAGCTCTACTAAGGGTGCGGCCTCGGATCCGAATCGGGCTGCCGGGAAGCTGTGCAGAACCTTAGCGCTTATGCCCTGCACCACCCCAGGGCCACCGTGCCCATTCACTCCAAAATGAACGGCCTTCCTCGGAATGGCGCGACAAGGTGTGCATTTATGTGCCACTCTGCTTGCGGCACTTAAATGCAAATCTTCTGAGCATCAGAAAACGGTGCTATATTCTCCTAGATTCTCTGGGGTCTATGGCGTGCGACGTGGGCTTGTGTTGAAACAGGGAAGGCGCTCTTTCTCTCTCCACTACGACTGGCTGGGACACCTGAGCACTGAAGCAGCAGTGACTATGTCCCGACCCGCCCGAAAACATCAGCTTCAACCTCCGGATACAGGCCCTCCATACGCAAGGCCCACCACGAGTTCAATGAATCAGGAAGGGAAGCTTGCTCTCCACCTCCTCCTCCTAACTCCATGTGCCCGGGGACACATTTTGCTTTGCTCTTAGAGGCCTAACATCTGTGTACTAGATTTGTCTGTTTTGTCCGACTTTCGATTTGGCAGGCCGCTGGGACCCTTCCTAGAATTTGAGTAAATGAATACTCAAAGTAACTCATGAGTGAGTTAATGGATTTTCATATCCATACATACATTATATATACTTTTTCCTTTATTTTTATTGTTGGGGATTCATTGAGGGTACAAAGAACCCTGCTACACCAATTGCATTTATTAGGAAAAGTCCCTCTTATAATCGTGTCCTGAGCCCAAAAGGTGTGTCACACACCGTGACCCCTCACCCCCTCCCTCCTTCCCTCTATCTGCTCTCCCCTCCCCCCACCCCCCACCATGTACTAGGTCATTAATGGAAAACTCTCAAAGAACTCAAACTAGACCTCTCATTTGCTCCTGCAAGTCCATACATATATTTTAATTGGTTATGTATCAGATGAACTTGGTATATAATGGAAAAAATAAAGCTTATTTGTTGTATTTACTGCATAGTCAAGTTTGAACCTAAGATAGCTCATTTATGTATTTTGGGAAAATAAGATAATTATTTCCATATTTTCTATTTATTTAGACCCTCTGATCATGGAATTGAAAAAGCTTTGAGTTTGATATAGAATCCTCACTGAAGTTTCTCATAAACTGGCATTGCAGGTAGCCGAACCTGTTCTCTAGAGGAATTCTAGTAACGTTCAGAGTTTTGCTTGATTTGCTTTAAATATTAGAATGCCTAATTTTCCCTAGGGCATCTTTACATAAGTAATTTAATTTTAAAATAAAACCCTAGTTGTCCTTAAGTCACAGGGAGAAATGGTTTTCTAGTCAAGGGTGAAATCCCAGTTCAAAGCAGGCTGGTGCTTCCAGAGGCCGCACCCTCCTGACAGCAGTATCCGAGGCTCCGGCCAGGGCGGATCTCCACTCACGCACTTCCCAGCCTGCCACCCTGCACCTGCAGGGTCTGGAGGATTCAAAAGTATTTTGTACACTCATTTTTTTTTCTGTTTTTTTTTTTTTTTTGAGACAGAGCCTCAAGCTGTCACCCTGGATAGAGTACCGTGGCATAACACCTCACAGCAACCTCCAATTCCTGGGCTCTAGCGAGTCTCTTACCTCCACCTCCCAAGTAGCTGGGACTACAGTCACTCGCCACAACGCCCAGCCATTTTTTGGTTGCAGCCATCATTGTTGTTTGGCGGCCCGGGCTGGATTTGAACCTGCCAGCTCAGGTGTACGTGGCTGGCGCCTTAGCCCATTGAGCCACAGGCGCCGAGCCTGTACACTCATTTTTTAAGGACAGTAATTTTCACCAGTCTTTTTGCTAACTCCTAACTTACCATGGGATACACAGATTGGATTGATGAAAAGCTTTGGAAAAGTACTTTTTAACAGTGAAAATTCTAAACTTCTCAACCTGCCAACAGGCCCTTATCAGTGCAGCCCCACCTGTCCCTCCAGCTTGTCCAGCATGTCTGGCTCTATGGCCCATGCCCCAGCTGACACTGAACTTAGTGTCATTGCCCGTGTAGACCATGAAGCACACTTCTGTGCTGCTATGCTGGTCGTGCCTTCTGCTCTCTAGGTAATGCGGGCTCTGGGTCCTTAGTAACTGGCAACCTGCAGGGATGCTTATAGTGATCAATTTCTCCTGCTTTCAGGCCCCTGGTAGTCTTGCTCTTTCTCCATCCCACTTTAAATTAGATGTGGCCACATTACTTGATTTTTCTGATGTGTTGTGAGCAGATGTGCTATGCATCAGGCAGAAATTTCCCGGCAGGAGTTTGCAGAGGAGTGAGGCTGCTCAGTTCTCACCCACTGCTGTAGCTATCATGAAGGCACCTGTTGAGATGAAATGTCTGTCACCAGGGTCTCCTAGGGACTGGTGAGCAGTAGTTCCTGCTAACTGGAATTGGATGTGTAATGTGCGTGAGGCATAAACTTAGTTTGATTTAAATGAACAGAAACTTTGGTGGTGTTTGTTACCATGGCGTAACTTTGCTTACTGTGACGGATAGAATAACTCAGCTCAGTTCAAGTGTGACTTCGTCCAAGAAGCCTGGCCCAGAACTCTACCACAAGGGCGCATTCATCACAATTCTCTGGTGCTTTCATGATGCTTTGAATGTAACTTCAATGTGACACTTGCCACTGTGTTTAGTGACTTTGTTTACCTGACTCTTTACCCCATCATGCTTTGAATCTCCCGAGGGAAAGACCATACCTAAGGTACTTAGCCATTCTTTACCATTATCTGCACATTGCTCAGGATGTGGTTGGCATTTAATGACTATTTTTAAATAAATGAGAAAAAAGACATTGAGAAAGCCACTTCCCTCTTATTATTAACAAAGGACATTTGGGTGGCGCCTGTGGCTCAAAGGAGTTGGGTGGGTACCAGGCCCATTTGCTGGAGGTGGCGGGTTCAAACCCAGCTCTGGCCAATAACTGCAAAAAAAAAAAAAAAGAAAGAAAAGAAAAAGAAAAGGACATTTTAACATCTTTTTTGTCCAACAGGGAAAACAAACTCATCAAAATATCAGTCCAACACTTTTGTTGTTCATTTAAAGTTAGGAGTATGGCTTGGTGTCCTGGCTTACATCTGCAATCTCAGCACTTTGGGAGACCAAGGCGAATGGATCATTTGAGCTCAGGAGTTCAAGACCAGCCTGAGCAAGTGTGAGACCTTGTCTCTAACAAAAATAGAGGAATTAGCTGAGTGCAGTGGTGCACACCTGTAGTCCCAGCAACTCGAGAGGCTGAGGCAGGAGGATTGCTTGAACTCAGGACTTTGAGGTTACTGTGAGGTAGGCTGAGGTCATAGCATAGGTGACAGAGTGAAACTCTGTTTCAGTAAATAAATAAATAGATAAATAAAGTTAGGAATGTAGTGAATTTACTTATTTGTTTTGTTTTTTGTTCTGTTTTAAGACAGTCTCACTATGTCGCCGTCAGTAGAATGCCATGGCATCACAGCTCACAGCAACCTCAAACTCCTGGGCTTCAGCGATTTTCTTGCCTTAGCCTCCCAAGTAGCTGGGACTACAGGTGCCCACCACAATATCCAGATTTTTTTTGTTGCAGTTGTCGTTGTTGGTTAGCAGGCCCTGGGCAGGGTGTGAACTCACCTGCCTCAGTGAATGTGGCCAGTGCCCTAACCACTGAGCTACAGGTGCAGAGCCTATACCGAATTTATTTAAGTATGATTTTTTCATTCTGAAATAATTTCAAAGATGATAGTCAATCATTTAACTGATGATGTGTAAGATTCAAATCTGCATCTGTTACGATCACTCACATTAAGTTAATCATCACTGTTGTGGTTTCTTATGAGTAATTCGTTCACTCAGCAAATACTTATTGATCACTTATACTGTGTCCAGTGTGGTGCCAAGGCCTGGTGACATAGAGCTGACTAAAGCACAGTCCCTGACATGAGGAGCTTATGGATTAGTGGGGCAACGATATTAATAGGTATTTATGATACAGTGTGGTACAGGCAGTGACTGAGGTTCACAAAAAATGGACGTTAATCCAATCTGAAGAGTTTAAGTCAGTAGAATAACATGATCACATTATATAGCCCAACTGTTACCCTCTGGGTTGCTGGGCAGCTGTTTTCTGCATGCTGTGAACTTGTAGAATGAGAGGCAGTAACATCAGAAGGTCGCAGTGATTGGGTTGATGTGGGAGTATGGACAGGAAGGGGATATAGGTAATATCCGGGATGCTGGCTTGCATGGTGGAGACAATGAGAGTGCTACAGATTAAGACGGGAGAAGTAGAAGTCATTTAGTTAACAGAATGATTTGGATAAGCTGAGTTTGATGTACTGATGAGATCTTCAGACTCAATATCCTTCAGAAAGTTGAAGAAATAAGTCTAAAGGTTTAGGACAGTGTGTATGCTGGAGATGGGGATGGGGGGTAACTAGCAGATTGGTGGCACCCAAAGGAGCTCGCATGCAATGAGTGGTAAAAAGAAACCTGAAGAAATTCAGACACAGTAGAGCTATGATTTTCTTCAAGGGAGGTACTTCCTCAAAGGAGGGCATTTTTGTGTACTACGTATCACAGTGATTGGCAGTGCTATGGGCGTTTAGTCTTCTACTATGAAAAAGTATTTGTACACAATAAAGAATTATTCCATATTGCACCTGACTTTTGAATATTCTGCTGGACACTGATGTAGGTAAAAACTTGTTTATAATTACCTGAGGATAGAACCTGACTCTATTTTAAATGTAAACATGCTTTTCTCTCACAGTTTCAATATATATTGATTTTTCCAGGAAGTAACTATTAGTACTTGATAACTAATTGTACTTTTAAATATTTAAATATTTACAAAGAGTTGCTCACCTTTTGGGGAGACCGTACAACCGATAAGCACATCATTATTGTATTTGCATAACAGAAATGTTATCAGTCTCCACTGTAATTGTCACAAGTGGTAATTAGAGATATAGGTTCAAGGTTATAGTACTAAGTATGTCTTTCATTGTGAATCAAAATATTTATATGTTGAAATAATGTACTTATTTTATAAATTACTTTCTTTTTTCATATTAGTTAGAACATTTTATCGAGTACTTTTAAACATACATGTTGTGAAGATACCTTACCAGTTAAGGTCAGGATCCTAACCTTGGCATAGTGTGACGAATTGGTACCAGTGCTTTGGTCCTAAGGGGCACTGTAGAGCAGAGTTGTTCCTCTTTCTTCCTGATGGTAGAAGTGTGAGATGCAACAATTTTCCTCCTTTTTTTTTTTTTTTTTGAGACAGCCTCACTGTGTTGCCCAGGCTAGAGTGGTGTGGAATCATCCTAGCTCACAGCAACCTCAAACTCCTGGGCTCAAGTGATCCTTGTGATCCTGCTGCCTCAGCCTCCTATGCCTCTAGGACTACAGGTGCCTGCCACCATGCCTGGCTAATTTTTCTATTTTGAATAGAGACTGGGGTCTTGCTCTTGCTCAGGCTGTGTCACAGCCCATTGCTGCCACCACTTGTAGGGCCTGGGACTGGCCAGGTCTTGGGCCCAGCTTAACTAGGTTCCAGATGCGGACTGCTAAGTTACCTTGCTCAGGAACAATTTCTCTTAGGTGCCTGAAGGCTATCTATGTTAGCTGGACACACACAGAGAGACTATCTTAGAGAGAGTAAAGCAGTCTTCTTAGGAAGATGGATCTTAGTCTTTACCAGAGCTTGCTCATCTTCAGCAGAGAGATGCCGTGCTGGCGTTCTGCAGGCAGGAGAGGACACAGAGTCAGAGTAAGCGGGTCCGTGATAGAATGCGCATGCTCCTGACTGCCTTCTCCTCCAGCCTAATAGAAGGCTGATCTCATGCCGCTCAACACCACAGGTGAGACTGCCAATTCACCACTGCTCTCATCTTGCGCGCTCTCAGGCTTGTTAGGAGGGCTAAGTCCCTCTCCGTGCCCTTTCCACCCAGGTGTTCCATTATTGAGCTGTACAGAGATTTCCTATAACTCTCACTCCTCCTAGCCGTGGGCTATATGGGCTGCTACAAGGAGGTACTGGTGGAGGGGAGGAGACAAAAGGGTTTCAAGGAGGAAGGAAAGATGCACAGACTCAGGCCTGCTACCCTGCCCCCCCCTTTTTTTTTTTTGACATTTTCTAATTCAACCAACATGTGGAAAGAGCATGACCTTTGGGGTCTGACAGACCTAGTTGAATTGCAGTCTACAAAACCAGCTAGCTGTGTGACCTTAGACATGGGGTGATCCTGAGGACTGATTAATAATGGTAGTTGACACTCAGCTCTTGCTACATACGTGCACTAGGTGTTCTGAGTTCTCCACGTGCACAGGCTCATTGTCATGTACTGATCCTGTGGGGGAGAGATTATTACTAGTTGTTTCATGCGAGGAAACTGACCACAAAGATATCTGGTATCTTGCCCCAGTTTCTGAAGCCAGTAAGTCACGGAGTTGGGGTTTTGAACTCCTATAGTCATCGTCACACACTTAGCCTTTCAGTATTATTCTGTACTGCCTTGCTTTCTTAATTAAATATTTTACTATGAAAATTCTTGTGTGTAGCATGTCTGCCACAAAGCAGACGCTCAGTAAATGTTAATTTCCTTCTAGTTTCCTCTTAGGTGTGTTTTTAAAATTATCTAGCCTAGATTGGTCTTCTGGCCAGGTACTCAGAAGGCTCATCCCTCCTTCCCTGGGGCTGCCTGAGTGCTTGGAGACACGTAGTAATGTTACCCTGCGCACTTGAGACCAGAGTTTATGTGTCATCCACGCCTTGTATTCATGGATTGCAGGTGGTGTTGCAAAACAGATGCCTGAAACATTTGCTAAATAAAAAAAAAGAATAAATGACAATGGATAGTTTAAAAAGAGAGTTCCCATAAATGTTCTCTAGCATGATTGTGATGGTAGTTACTCTGTACATTTGTCAAAACTTATTTAATTATGCCTTTCAATAGGTAAATTTTATTGTGTGGACATTATTCTTAAAAACTCTGATTTAAGAATAGTTTCAGCTCTTAGAGAAATGGAAAAGAAACTCCCTATAATACATGTAATCACTAGGGGATGCTGAGAACAGTTTTCTGTCACCAGAAAGGCAATCTAGTAGTACAATTAGGTCATCCATTACAGAAAGATTACGTTTCTGGTTCAACCAAGATAATATAACAAGTTGGGCTTAGTGTTTCTTTAATTGATTTACTATTTCCTCTCTGCTGCTTCTGTTATTCTGAGAATACTTTGAGTAAGTTTTAATTTTAATTTTAAACGTGATTTACTAACTTTTCTAGGAAATTGAACCTCAATAGCACTGTCATATTAGCTATTTCTATAAAGCTCAATGGACAGGAAATAGAATATTGTTTTACAGTTCCAAATAGGCACACAATAATCTCAACCACCCATGTTAACACAGGCAGAAATTCCATATTAATGATATAAAGTCTGGGGTAAGAAGACTTTTATTTTCTGAGGGGTGATGGTAAAGTAAATTTGTATTTTTTACTTTCTTAAATTGTTAAGCTCTAAAACATTACCTTCACTGTGTGTTATGGTTATAAATAATATCACTTAAATCATGTCATTCAGTTGGAAATACAAAATGATATCTAAATCTTGAATATATTGTGTAAGAACAACCTGACTTGGTTTTCTAGAGTATTCTTTCTGCTATTTGGTCTTATGCTAATAAAAAGAAAATAATAGGCTGCATTTTGTCTTAAAAATTTATAGTAATGGGCATATAGGCTTAACTTTGTTTAAATTATATACAAGCAAAGAGATGTATCATGGTTTACCTAATTTCTGATTTGTTGGTCTCTCCTGTGTTTTTATTTGTTTGTTTTTAAGCTGAAGAACTATATATTTTTGTTTTCCCAGCCTCACTCCAGTGCTAACTTTCGATATATGCCTGCTCACCGACTCACTGTGAATAAAAGAGGCTGTCGCGCGTCATGTCAAGAATAGCTATTAATGGTGCCCCCCGTAGTTCAGTGGGTAAGGTGCTAGCCACATACATCGAGGCCGGTGGGTTCAAATCTGGCCTGGGCCAGCTAAACCGCAAAGACAACTGCAACAAAAAAATAGCCAGGCATTGTGGCCGGTGCCTGTAGTCCCAGCTACTTGGGAGGCTGAGGTAAGAGAATCACTTAAGCCCCAGAGTTTGAGGTTGCTGTGAGCTAAGATGCCATGGCACTCTCCCAAGGGTGACCAAGTGAGACTCTGCCTTAAAAAAAAAAAAAAAAACCCACTCTGAATATATATATTAATAATTAATATTACTAAAGGTTATTTGAGAGGGCAGACACAATGGCTTATACCTGTAATCCCAGCACTTTGGGAGGCCAAGGTGAGAGGATCATGTGAGGTCAGGAATGTAAGACCAGCCTGAGCAGTATACAAGATTACATCTCTACAAAAATTTTAAAAATCAGTTGGACATAATGGTGCATGCCTCTAGGCCTTGCTACTAGGGAAGCTGAGGTGGAAAGATCACTCTGTAGGAGTTCAAGGATGCAGTGAGCTGTAGTTATGCCACTGTACTCCAAGTTGGGCCCGAGAGTGAGACCTTGTCTCTAAAAATAAATAAATAAGGCTATTTGGCTATTTGGCAGGTAAAATATCTCATGATCTTTACTGAATTATTAACTAGAATGTATTCTTTTGCTATACCTAATGACCAACTATATTTCTTCATTTGTGAGTTTCCTGAAGTTATATGCCTATATTTTATAGACATGTTGGTATTTTCTGTATTGACCTCTAAGAGCTTGTTAAGCCTAAGTCATATGATTTGGTAATATCAGTCATTTTTTGATCACTTTTGTGTACCTCCTAAATTTGGCTTTGAGTATCTTCCAGTGACTTTATGGTGTTAAACTTGGAAATTCTTCAAGGACCAATCTACATTTCCAAGTGTTTCTCAAGAGGGCAGGGGGAATGTGACACCATTCACCTCCAATAATACTGACTGTGTAACCCAAGTTCCTGTCACCCACCCCATCTCTTCAATCACCTGTGCACTTACATAGCATTACATATAAAAAATTAATTACTATAAGGATTTTTATTAATATTGTCATTTTTGGTTAAATTTCTCCTGATAATCTCAGTAAAATTTTAAAAATACAAATATCAGAGAATTAATTTCACAAACTTATCCTGGGAGAAGTGCTACATCCCTGATTGTGTAATATCACTATGGTCACCTTCAAAGTACTCCCCTCAGGAAGCTGTGCACTATTACCAACACCTAGTCCCCCCTTCAAAGCACTTTGGAACTCTTTCTGGAATGGCCATCACTGCTGCAGGAATGTCATCAAGATGTTTACCTTTCAATATTTCCTTTATCTTTTGGTAAAGAAAAAAGTCCCTGGGGGACAGATCAGGTAAGTAGAGAGAGTGTTCTAATGCAGCTATTTGTTTATTGGCTAAAACTCTCTCATAGACAGTGCTATGTGAGCTGGTGCATTATAGTGATGCAAGAGCCATGAGTTGTTGGCCAAAATTTTCAGTTAAGATTTCTCTGTTTCTCTATCAATGCTTACTTGATTTGCTATGCTTCTCAGAGTCAGCTGATGATGTTGATGCACAATTTGATGAATTTTTGCAATATTTTTGTCAGTTCTGCTGTTTAATGGCCTGCCTGACCTCTCTTCATCAGTGACACTTTCTCTCCCCTCAGAAAAATGTCTGATTCATTTGTACACTGTTTTCTTAATGACATTATCCCCATAAAGTTGGACTAATCTGTCCCTGATTTCACTTCCACTCTTGCCAAGTTTAACTAGAAATTTAGTATTTGTTTGTTGCTCGAATTCAATCTCTGACATTCTCACAACAGCACACAAAAGCAAGCAACAATAATGAACACCACTCAGCAAGACACTGCCACGTGTTGACATGAACACAATGGTGAGTCACTGATACACCAAAGCTATGAAACCTCACCAAGTTGTTTTGCAGTTTGGCCAAAGTAAGTGTAAGGTGGCAAGTTTGCAAACTTCATTGTCAGACCTGGTGTAAACAAGAAAACTTAGCACATATACCGTTTGTTCAGATGCAATAGCTGTTTATATATTAGACATTTTTGTAGTCTTTTAAATATGTTTCTAATATAGCAGATAAAACGTGGAAAACATTTTTATTTATCTCATGACATGATGTAATATGTATGCTATACCATCATTTCCAGTGAGTTATTGTTATCATTTTAAGGGCAGCATATGACTCAACTATCTGTGTCCTATTTTTACTGTGGCTGTCTGCGACATTGAAATAAATAACACTGTAAATAAATTGTTCACAAATCTTTAATTGTGGTTTGAATTCTTTTTATTGTTTTAGGTTAGTTTGAATATTTTAAAGATAAACATTTTAATGTATAGAAACTTAATTTTTAGACAGTCAAATATATATTTTTTAGTGTTAACTTTTTTGTAATTTTCTTGAAGCTATAACCCATTCTGAGCTCAAGAAGATATTCTCTTTGTCGTCCCTTCATAGTTGTGTCTTGATAAATCTGCATTTTTGCATTCGAGCCAATTTTGCCTTCATTTCTTTCCTTCCTCCACCTCCTCTGTTCCATCTTCTTTGTTCCTGTTTCTCTTTTTATTTTTCCTCCTTTGCATATGGCTCATCTGTGGCCTTGCTAGCATTCATTTACTATAGAGTCCATCTTTTCTCTCCTGTTTTTTACGCCATTTTTATTAAATATCAATCTTCCACACACGTGGCTTTGTTCCTTGACTCCTTCGTTCTGATTTGCAGGTCAGCTTGCCTGCATCTGCACCCTGTGGATGGGCCTCAGCCACTGCGACTCTATGCAGATACTGACCAGTGGGAGGCCAGGCCTCACCCACCACTTCTGCAGCCCCGCCCCCGATGCCGTCCTTGGTTTTTCATCTTTGGTAGTCCTGTGGCTCTTTTTCACCTCTATTTAGATTTAAAATCAAAACATGTCAAATTCCATAGACTCCCATATGTTGAGATTTTTGATTAGATTTGTACTTAATCTAGATATCCATTTGGGAGAAATTAACATCTTTGTAACATTAAAACTTATAATTCACGAACATGGTATTTCCCCCCATTTTTAATAACATTGCAGAAACGTTCTAGTGTTCTTTGTAAAGGCCTTTTTAAAGATTTATCTCAGAGAGCAGCCTGGCGGGCCGAGGCGTGAAGCCTCAAGGAGAGATGGGCGCTGGGCCGGTGGCCACGGCGGAAGCTACAGCGGGCTCCAGGGGCCGTGAAACGGGCGTGCAAGGGAGTAGAAGCCAGGGGGCGAGAGCAAGGCTGCCACCAGGGGAACACCTGTACCCTGGCGTCCTGAGGCCCGGGGGACTGGGAGCCTCCACCGAGAGGCTGCCCCTCGGCCACCGAGGCCAGAGCGCCGAGGGAAGCTGACCAGGGACTCCTCGGAACGGTGGAAGGCGCCCGGCCCAGCCTTGCCCAAGGGGTACCGCGGGGGAATCGGGGCATTTCAACCCCCTGACGATCGCTAGCAGATGCCAGGTTTGGTTTTGAACCCTCCACGTGAAGCAAGTGTAAATCTCCCGCAGACGCGTTTGGGGGCCCAGGTGTTCACAGCGTCCCGACGCTCGGTGCCGGGGTCGGGTGGGGGGTCTGTCCTCATCCAGGGAATCCCACCTTCCTCTGCACCAGAGCCAAGAGGCCCCACCTCACTTCAACCCGTATCTTGCGTTAGAGGGAGGTCCATCGCGTTATGTAAAAGTTAAAAAAATTCCACGTCAAACTCCCTATGAGGAGTGGGAACCGTGCTCCTGGAATCCTATCCAGACGCACTCCCACTTTCATACTTGTCGCTTGTTTTATGGACATATTCAGGGCTGCTTGTGTACTCTTTAAGTAAAAGACTTATTTTCATATTTAAAATGTTGTATAATCTTCAGGGAATTTTACGAAATGCTAGTATTCAAGCTGCTCTGTGTAATTCTCCAACCAAAGTTATCAGAGACAGGACTCCTTTTATATTAAAATGGAAATTGCTCTTTTTTTTTTTTTTTAAAAAGGATTTATCTCTAAGGTTCTTAACATTTGATGATACAGTATTTGGCCTCTTTTAGAAATTATATTTCTACTTGTTTATTGCTGCTATATAGAAATATAATTGACTTTCATGTTCCCATGTTGTATTCACAAGCCTTCCCATGTACTCTATGAGTCCTCAGAATTAATCTGAAGATTATTTTGCATTTTTCTATGTAGGCAGTCACAGCCTCTGTGAATAATTGCATATTCTTTTCTTTCTAGTTCTTATCCTTTTTACTCTTGTTTTATTGTGTTGCATGAACCTCTTATGAATATGAAAAAGTTAAGTTTTACCTTTCATAGAAATCTAAAATTTCGGGTATAATTATCTGAAATAACTGAACTGACAACCACCTGATTAATTAAAAAATGTATATCCTTAATTTGGTGTCCCTATATAAAGAGAATACATAAATCAAATCAGACCTGGCCAAAAAAAAAACTACACAAAGTCCTTTCTGAATTTAGAATGCAATATTATAACTTAAAATTCACTTTTTCTTCTAAGGAACTTTATTTGAAATATGTGTACTTACTACATTTAAAAGACCCTACTATGCTCCTTGCATTATGCTGTCCTTTGTTACCTGTGGACTTTTGCAGAGTTGTTTTCTTTCTTCCCCTCAGAGTATTCTCTTCCCTTGCTTTCTAGATGCCTACCTCTCACTTGTTCATGAAGTTTTATGTATCTTAGAGGTAGGTATTGCTTAATTATCATTTCATTAGAAAAATCTTTCCCTGGTCCCCAGATTAAATGTATTCGTGTAGGTCTATTGTTCAGAGCTTACTCAAATACTAATTAATTACTATGCAGGGGATATTTTAGGCACATGTGTTTTGGAAGTAAATATCTATTTGTGCAATTCTTTCATGGTTGTCTTGCCTAATGAACCATAAGTACTACGAGGGACAGAGATTCTGTTCTGTTCGTCACTGTCTTCTCCAGAGTTGATCACATATTATGTCTTTAATAATTGTGCATTGAATAAATAAATGTATACAAGAAGTTATTTTGAGACTGATAATTATACTTTCAGCTCCATGGCCTATGTTAAGGCTGTAGATTTATCCCACATTGAATGTTTGTATCTGTGATACTCAAAATGATGTCCCCAGGCCAACAGTATTAATTAGATTGGAGTCATTAGAAATGCACAATTTCAGGCCCAAATCTACACCTACTGAATCTGTATTTTAACATGATCTTCAGGAAATTTGTATGATGTTACTGTGGGAAGCTGCTATGGTTGGGATTTTCCTCTCCAAAACTCATGTTGAAATTTGATCTCTAATGAGGCGCTGTTTGGAGATGGGGTCTAGTGCAAGGCCATGAGGCCTCCTGAACAGACGAATGTCCCCCCCTCAGCTGTGAGTTCTTGCTGTCTTGGAAGTGGATTAGTTACCAGGGACAGGTTGTTATAAAAGCGAGTTTGGCTCCCTAGACTTGCTCTTGCTTCCTCTCTTGCTACGTGACCTGTTTCAACATGTCTGTTCTGCCACATTTGACCTTGTACCAGGCCCTCACCCGAAGCCAGCCAGCCAGATGTGATGCTATGCTCTTGAACTTCCCAGCTTACAGAATCATGTGTTAAATAAACCTTTGTTTTCTTTTTTAAAATTTATTGTTGGGAATTCATTGAGGACACAAGAAACCAGGTTACACTGATTACATTTGTTAGGTAAAGACCCTCTTATAATTGTGTCTTGCCCCCAGAAGGTGTGGCACACACCAAGACCCCACCCCTCAACCCTTCCCTCTCTCTTTTTTTTTAATACTCAGCCTCAGGTATTCTGTTATAGTAACACAAAAATGGATTAAGACAGAAGCCTTGCTCTGCCTGGTGCTTGTTGGATTATCTGATCTAGGATTCTTTCAGAGATTTAATCTTTTCAGGCTACACTGACCATTTCCAAAAGGTCTAGAAATCCTCCATTGTCCAGCCACTCTGCTGTCTCTCAATGTCCTGAGAATTAAGTAATACCTGTTGTTTTTCTGTTGAAAGGGTAAGACTTTCCTTCAGGAGCATAGTTAATCCAGGAGATAGATCATCTTTCTAGAGAGGCCTAAAAACTTCTGAAGTTTAAAAAAAGAAATCCTGGGTATATTTGTGAGACTGTTTTCACTCACAGTCTGCAGGATACTAGTCTTTTGAAATGCATAATATTTGCATGACATGGCAGGATATCATCAATGTTCTCTGGGTTTTTGAAAATAATGTATGGGCTAAATTTATTGAGTACAAATTTTCATGTGTATTTAGTAGATCATGCAATCAAATTCAATTCTTTACCTTTACTGAAAATGTTTACCTTGTAAGTATAATGGGGAAAAAATGGGCAAAGATTTCGTGTCTCCTCTCCAGGCTCTCCTGTCAGGTATTTGCAGTTTCCTCCTTAGTATCTCCAATTAGATGTCTCACAGGCACCTCAGGCTCCTCATGTCTAATGGCTTTCAACACTTTCTCACCAGACAAGTTCTGTTTCCACTTCTACTGTGTCACGAAGTGGCATCACAATCCAGTGTCTTGAACTACAAGCCTGAAAACAGCCTCTTTTTCCTTCATTTGCATATTTCATACTTTAACAAGTTCTGTCATTTCTAATTTCTTTTATTTATTTCTTTTCTTTTTCTTTGTTTCTTTCTTTTCTTTTCTTTTGAGACGGAGTTTTACTTTGTCTCCCTTGGTAGAGCTCCATGGCATCACAGCTCACAGCAATCTCAAACTCTTGGGCTTAAGCGATTCTCTTGCCTCAGCCTCCCCCAGAGCTGGGACAACTGGTGTCCACCACAACACCTGGCTCTGTTTTAGAGATGGGGTCTTGTTCTTGCTCAGGCTGGTCTTGAACTCTGAGCTCAGGCAATCCACCCGCCTCAGCCTCTCAGAGTGTTGGGATTATAGGCATGAGCCACCGCACCCAGCCATTTCAAATTTCTTAATGATGCTTGAGTCTGTCCACTTATCTCTAATCCCAGTGTCACTATCTGAGTTAAGGCCACTGAGATTTCAAATTCTGATTACTGTGACAGGCTTCTATGTGTCTCTGCCTCTAATCTTGCCCACCTCAAGTCTGTATTCCACACCCCAGTCAGACTGGTTGTTCTGAAGCAGAAATCTGATCATGTCACTTCCTTACTACAAATGCTTTATTGACTCCCATTCACCTGCCCGTTAAAGTATGAACTACTTAAAATAGCTCTCATCTGGCTGGGCATGGTGGCTCATGCTTGTCATCTCAGTATTTTAATAGGCTGAGGTAGGAGGATCGCTTGAGGCCAGGAGTTTGAGATCAGCTTGGGCAACATAGTGAGATCCTGTATCTTAAAAAAAAGATTAGAATTAGCTACTTTGGCCACAGAGGCAAGAGGATGGCTTGAAGCTAGGAATTCAAGGTTGCAGCGAGTTATGATCATGCCACTGTACTCCAGGCAGGGTGACGGAGTGAGACTGTGTTCAAAAAAGAAAGTTAGCTGGGCATAGTCTCATGTGCCTATAGTTTTAGATATTCAGGAGGCTGAGCCAAGAGAATTGCCCGAGCCTGGGAGTTGAAGGTTGCAGAAAGCTGTGATCACAACATTACACTCCAGTGTGGGCAACAGACTGAGACCTTATCTAAAAAAAAAAATAATTAGCTATCATTTAAAGACAATACATTATTTATGATCTCATAAAGCAGATACTAGCACAATCATTATAAAGAAAATTAGGCATGGAGAGGGTAAGCAACATTCCCAAGGTGTCACTCAGGGAGATAGCTCTACTGTGAATTATGGGATAAGGATTTATTATAGTATTTATTTCATAGTACATATGTGTGTGTGTCTTATTTGCACACACATATTCATCCAAGGTCTGATCATTCAGTTTGGAAACTCATCCCAGAAAAAGTGTTTCTTACCTCCTTGCTGAATATCGCTACCGTCTCCTTTGAAGAAAGAACACCCTCGGGAAGCTGTGGGCTGACATCAGGCCTAATCCACCATCAAAGCACCGCCAGAGAGGCTGCGGAAGGAAGCTCTGGAAGGGGGTATTGGAAGATCCCAGGGCTCACCAGCCAGGGAATATAAAAAGCCAAGCACTCCAGTGACCCTCGTGGAACTGTGCCGGTGCTGGCAGATGGGACTGTGGGAAGCTTTGGCTGCTATGGGTCAGCAGTCGCGCGTTCAGTGGTGATCCTGGGGCTGTTCAAGCTCAGAGGGGGCGGAGTGGAGAACAAGAGCTGACTGTGAAGTGGGAGACAGTGGGGACAATCTGGGACCCTCTAGGTGCCTCTGTGTCTGTCCATCCCACATCCTACCACGAGATGTTCAAGGGTAAGAGCTCCTTCTTCATTTCTTAAAACTTACCTAAGTTCCTTATCTGACCAATGCTAATGGAGAACTATCCATGAAAAGAGAATGTGAAGTATGGTTCTCAGATTGATTAGGTTGATCATAGAATGACCCAGCACACCTAAGGTCATCCAGAGATAGCTTGCAGGTGTCTGACCAGGATTGGAACCCAGGCAGCCTGGCTCAGATTTCTTCATGGCCCCCTTATTACTCCCTTCACGGTCTGTGTCCTGAGTACTTGGCTTAGCCCTGCTTTCTCAGATTCCCGCTGTTCATCCTGTGCCCCAGCCACACAGACCTACCTCTAGGGACCTGAAATGGGAGGCTCCTCTGACATTTGGGTATGTGCTAGTTCCAGGCCAGAAAACTCTGCCTTTCCTCCCCCTCTTTTTGCTCATGTGTTTTTGTTGTTGTTGTTATTATTATTTCTGAGACAGCGTCTCACTATGTTGCCCTCTGTAGAGTGCTGTGGCTCATAGCTCAGAGCAACCTCTAACTCATGGGCTCAAGCAATTCTCTTGCCTCAGCCTCCCAAGCAGGTGGGATTACAGGTGCCTGCCACAATGCCCGGCTATTTTTTTTTTTTTTAAGAGACAGGGTTTTGCTCTGGTTCAGGCTGGTATCAAACTAGTGAGCTCAGGCAATCTACCTGCCTCGGCCTCCAGGAGTGCTAGGATTACAGGTGTGAGCCACTGGCCCCAGCCCACATGTGTTGTTTTTGGAGTGGTAGCTCAGCTAAACTGTCACCGCCTTTAGAATGACTTTCTTATCCCCTAAAGACTGGTTTGAACATCCCCTTGTGTGATAGGATCGAACATTCGCTGCTCTCTGAGGACTTAACATGGACCCAGGATGAGAGAGGAGCGTTGTCCGGGTCCTCACTGCTGTGTCCCTGACACTTAGCACAGTGGCTAAGAAGTCATGAATAAACAGTCACACTCTTCAATACCTGATTTGTCTAATTCACTCTCTGGACCTTACACTCAGGTGAAGCAGGAATTATTATATTGGCTAATGTATTCTTAGCATCTAGCACATGTCTATTCATGTAATACTTGTTGAATTAATAAGCTCAAAATTCAGATAATCAATTGACTATGTTCTCGACTTAGTAAATGAAGTAGACAAAGACCCTGAGTGAGAATTAACTTGGAATTGAATATTCTTCCACTAAGGTCATTGAAAACCATCCATCATTCTTCCTTGTTTATCTTTCAGGCACAGTTACTACTAATAATCCATGAAACTCTGGATTATTCTCTTTCTTGTTTTAGAGACACCACAGTAAAACTGTGACTCCTAGAAAGAATTCAAAGGTTTCTAACTATGAGGATGTGAAGAAATTATTGTTATTACAGAATGAGAAAAACATTTTGGCTTCCTGTCCGATATTTGCTGATTAGCCTGTTGGACTCGTTTACTGGGAGAGTTGCATTTAGAAGCCCTGCTTGCTTATGAGTTCTGATAAAGCCTAGTGAGTGAAGTAATTATGGTGCTTATTCAGAAGAAGGCTGCAATCCAGATGTGTCGGATATAGAAAGGTAGAGTTTCTAATGTGTTTTCTATGAAAATACACTGGTTGCAATAGGAAAACCAAAGTGAAAGAATATGCCATACATTAAAGCGAATCCTAAATCTTATAAATCCCCTATAAGAAAAAGATTAGGGGAGGAAATTACGTAAACTAGAATTTGATCTAGGAAAAGATATGTAATGTGTATTCAGTGCCTATGTGTATATGTTACAGGTGAGGCCTATGAAAAATTTGGAAAAGTAAAATTAATAGTACCAGACAGCCAAACATTAGAAGAAAAGCCTTTGAGAGATAAAGGAGAAAGTTTTAAATAAGTGATTAGCATGTCATAAAGTTTTACTTGTTTTAAGATTAAATAAAGATGTTAATAAATGAGACTAGTGGTGTTAATTAGTAAGTTTACGAATCACGGTTCTGTTTATATTCTCTTATGAAAGATAATTATTTGTTAGTGTAAGATTTTATTTCTTGATTGTGAGCTCAACAAATATAAGTGTTGGCTGAGCCTGGGTCAAATAGGAGATAGTAGTACACATACAATCATGATGATTCACATGCAGAACAATTTCTTTAAACAAATGATTATGGTTAAAGTAGAAGTATAAATAGGGTCATAATTCATGACACATCCCATTCTTTTTCCTGCTGCAGTCAATAGTTTTTCCCCTTCTCAGTAACATCCTATAACTGCAACAAAAGAGACCGTCACTAAAGGATTTGGTAAGACCTTGCCTTTATAAGAAAACAAAAACAAAAATAAACAAGACATTAAGAAAAAGTCCTGTGAATTGCTGTTCAACAAATGTCCTGTGTTTATAGAATGGCACAGCTACACTTTAGGGAGTTTAACTGCCTGAAACTTCTTTTATTTTTAAACTTGTTATATTTACATTGACATTATCTTAGTCTATGTTATATACATTACTCAAACCTGAATAAACCCTGGTTGTTAGTTTTCAAGAAATAGACATCTTAGCATCAAGGGTTTGCTTTTGCTAATGTATCAAGATCTACATGATATCTGTGTGTATAGTCTAGTCTGGTCTTGGTTACTGCTTTTTAATAGTAAAACATAGGACTCTTCAAATCAGAAGTCTATTTTTTTCATGAGTATACTGCAAGAATTCTTTTAAACTAATACTAATTGGGAAGGTAAGTGATAAAATAGAATGGCAAGGAATTCTGAGGTTTATGTCTCTTTGGTGTAACAGACAGTAAAACTTACAGGTAATTGTGACAGAGACTCTTTCTGAGGGTCACATGTGCACACTCTTCTATCATACTCCCAGGTGGTAAGTCATCCTGGAGAGTAAAGATCCTTCAAATAACAGCAGCCACAGAAACAATATTGAGGTTGTTACCTTGATTACCTCTTTACTAATTTTATGTATGTTATATGTTTATCTAATTGCCTTCACAAATACTGTGTACCAAACACCAAATTAAGTTGCTAAAGGTATACATTATGAATATCAGAAATTTTGAGATGATGACAAGTTGCAGACATAGTCATTATTCACGTGAGACACTCTGTTGAGTGATTTGAAAGTCATTAAAATCCTTCACCCAGAAATAAATCCATGCACTTATAGTCAATTGATTTTTGACAAAGAAGCCAAGAAAACATAATGGGAAAAGGACAGTCGATTCAAAATGGTATTCAGAGAACTGAATATCCACATGCAAAAGAATGAAACCAGACTCTTATTTCACACCACATTCAAAAAAATTGACTCCAAATGGATTGAAGACTAAATCTAAGTCTTCAACAGTAAAATGGGTAATAAACCCAGGGGGAAAGCTGTATGACATTGGTTTGGGCAATGATTTTTTTTGGATATGACCCCAAAAGTGCAGTTAACACACACAAAAAAATAGTCCAATGGGATTACATCAAACTGAAAAGCTTCTGCACAGCAAAAGAAACAATCTATGAAGTGAAGACCCAACTTATGAAACAGGAGAAGATATCTGTAAATCATGCACGTGATGAGGGCTTACCAACTGAAAAGGGGGAAAGATCCAAAATATAGAAGGAACTCTAAAAACTCAAGTCATAAGAAAACAACCCAATTAAAAAACAAGCGAAGATCCTAGTACTTGTGGGAGGCTGAGGCAGGTGGATTGCTTGAGACCAGCCAAGCAAGAGTGAGACCCTGTCTCTACTAAAAATAGACAGAAAAACATAGCGAGTCCCTGGCTGAGGTGAGAGGATTGCTTTAGCCCAAGAGTTTGAGGTTGCTATGAGCTATGATGCCACAGCACCCTACCCAGGGTCACGGGGTAAGACTTTGTCTAAAAAAAAAATATGGCAAAGTTCTGGAATAGACATTTTTCAAAAGAAGACATATAAATGCCCAAAAAATATATGAAAAAATGCAAAATGCTTATTTGTCACTAATCATCAAGGACGTGAAAATTAAAATCACAATAGGCTATTACTTTGCACCTGGTAGGATGGGAATTATTAAAAAGACAAAAGATAACTAGAGTTGGCAAGGATGTGTAGAAAAGGTAACCCTTGTGCACTCTTTGTGGGAATGTAAATTAATAAGGCATTTTGGAAAACAGAATGTAGGTTCCTGAAAAAACTGAAAATACGATTACTAGATAAGTGAGTGATCTCACTTCTGGGTG